>OMNV01002799.1:3512-58752 GCA_900303265.1 Brotula barbata
CAGAGGACCGATAACGCCCACAGAGCTCCGTTGTATCCCTCCTGCTTGCTTCTTTTGTTCATTGTTCTTGCCCTGTGTGTCCTTGTGCAAGATCCCGCTCCTTTTCATGTCCACAGTGTGTTTACATGAGTCAAGGATTGCTGTTGCGCAAATATAGGAGAGACCCAGCCTCATCAGTCCCAGTCAAGGAAATGTGTTTGATTTTCCAGTCACAAAACAGGAATGAAGGAAGGAAGATTTTCCTATTATTCATACAGACGACCTGCGTTCCCTGAGTCGGTCATTATTCCAGTAAATGGCTTCATCTGTAGTACTTGACAAGAAGGCAAACATAGCTCAACAGAAAGACGTGACAATGTGATTTGTTTTTTTACTGCACTGGGTTTGCTGTAACCTGGGCCAAATGGCATTTGCAGAAAATTGTTCAGTTTAGTTTTAGTCGGCCCCTGGATGCTGCCATTTGAGGTTATTTCACAAGGTGTCTGAAAAGTTACAATATAATTGCACTTATTCTGACATCCACATGTGGCAAACTCTCAGTCCACAGCAACACACAGCACGATTAAAGAAAACACCAGTAACTATTGGCAAATACCATTTGTCCCAGGTCTGACGTCCCATAGCGCGCCCATAGCAAGGTCACAGTGTCCTCGGGGTGTCAGAGCAGAATTATTCAATCTTTTCTCTGCAGTGGATGCCTGTCTTCTATCCTCCATTCCCCATTTTTGTTGTTGTTCTCATCCCTGTTATTCCTGTCGTGTGTAGTGCTCCTTCTCTCCTCCTATCTGCACATTATTTGCATCTTTCTCACTGTCATTTTCATCTGTTCCTTCCTGTGTCACGCAGGTCCAGCCACGTGGGCCATGGCCACCTCCAAACCCGACATCATGATCATCTTACTCAGCAAACTGATTGAGGAGGGGGACGGTTTTTACAAGGTCAGAAGCAGCGAATTAAAGACAAATCCGCTATGAGATCGATAGTCTTTGATTTAGAATAAAATAAAAAAAATAAATAAAATAAAACTGAAGTGTGTGGATGTGTGTTTTTTTGCACACGTAGGAGCTCGGTGTGTTTAATCTGTGAACAAAAACCAAAAAGTCCATTTGATTTGTCTGAGTATTCTATTCTCATTAAACGCTTAAGTACCCTGTCCTTATAAGGTGACACGAGAGCCCCCCTGAAGTTAACTCTCGATGAAAACAAGCTGCTCCTCTCCGACAGCGAGCTCACTCCGAGAACAAATCATGAACAAATGTCATGAACAATGTGCCCTTGTGTTTACGGTTGCTCTGACTTGAATTATAAATATGTCGTGTTGTCCAAAGGCACCATTTACAGACTTCTTTGTGTGTTTGTCTAACAGAAGGGGAAGGTGAAGGAGGCAGCCCAGCGTTATCAGTACGCCCTGAAAAAGTTTCCACGTGAGGGCTTCAGTGAGGACCTCAAGACATTCAGGGAGCTTAAAGTGTCGCTTTTTCTCAACCTGTCCCGATGTCGGAGGAAAATGAACGTAAGTCAACGCACGTCGGGCATGAGAGTATTTGCTTTAAGTTTACCATCAGACGGACGATAAGGATTTCATTTCTGTGTCTTTGTCGTTTCTGCCTTGTCGGATCCTGAAACGTGGTTGATGTTCGTTCTCTCGCGTTCTCTTCAAATTCCTCCCTCCAGGACTTTGGCATGGCTGAAGAATTTGCTACGAAGGCACTTGAACTGAAACCAAAATCGTACGAGGCATACTATGCCAGGGCACGTGCCAAACGTAGCAGCAGGTAGACAGCTTTCATCCCTCTCCGTCATAATCTGGATTAAATACTTCAATTTTTGCTGAAGATATTATAAACTCTCTCTTGTGCGTACTTTACCACGTTTCTGCAGCCGTGTGTGTCATTATTGCGTAATCTTCCTGTTTCCAGACAATTTCCTGAAGCCTTAGAGGACCTGAATGAAGCCATAAAACAGTGCCCCAACAACCGAGAGATCCTGCGGCTGCTCCAGAGGGTGGAGGAGGAGTGTCACCAGCTCAGCCAGGAGGAGCATCAGCAGCAGGAACTTGAGCTGGAACCTCCTCCCTCCCCTCCTCCTACGCCTCCCCCAGAAGAGGAGGAGTCCCTGTCCCTCTCTATGCCTCTTCCCCCTCCGCCAGAACCTCGTTTGGAGGATATGGAGCCTGTCCAGGACCTGTTTGAGGATGAGGACTACCTGGAGCAGGAGCTGGAGGCCATGTCTATGGGCTTGCCCCCGCCTGAGTCTCTCGCTAATCCTTCCAGTCTCCCCATCATTCAGAGCCCGCCACTGTCCCCCACGCACCCAGATCAGATCTACTTAGCCGGTGGGTCGCCCATGGGCCAGCCTTACGAATATCATCCGACGTCCTCCTCCATGTCCTCCCCCACCCGTGGAACTTACCAGCCCCCATCACCTTCCCTCTCCCCAACACATCAGAACTCCCACTACCGACACAGTCCACCTCATACCTCGCCGGTACACCAGCCGTCCTACCGCTTCAGTCCCCCTCCTATGGGTAGTGGGGGGCAAGGAATGGACCATCAGAGCCCACCGTCCTCCCCTTTGCGCCGGGCTGCTCAGTACAGAGCCAGTCCACCGTTGGAGAGTGTCTGCCTGTACAGGTCCCAGTCTGGCTCTCCTGTGCGCTATCAGACGGAGCAGCTCCCTGGCCGACCCAAGTCTCCTCTTTCTAAAATGAGCAGCCAACGCTCCTTCCAGCTGAGCTCACAGCCGTCCCTGTCCCAGCACCACCAAGCCCAAGGCCTTCGTCTTCAGCCCTCTATAGCCCAAATCGTCCGCACTAACCAGCCCAGCAGCGTGATGGGCAACAGCAGCTACGGTAGCCAGATGAGCCATGGCATCGGCGGTCGCTACCAAGGGGGTTCGGTGGACGTGGAGAGCCGTCTAGTTTACCAGCCCTCCCTGGACGGTCGGTCCATGTCCCAGGTCCAGGCCAGCCTCAGTGCTGGGGCCCTCTGTCAGCACGGCGGCCGAGGAGGGGTTATGGAGTCGGGCCTGTTGAAGGATGAACTACCCCAGCGCCCCTCCTCTGCCTACCGCGCCAGCAGTGGGGGCCCGGGGGGCATCCGTTACAGCCAGACACCTCAGATAAGCCGCAGCCAGTCAGCCGCCTACTACCCGGTCTCTGAGCATGTACCGGAACGCGCCAATGCAATGCCCCCGTGCCAGCTGGGCTCCCCTGAGATCTCCCATATGGTGAGACGCCCCGTTAGTGCCAATACTACTGAGCTGAAGCAGCATGTGCCCACCCCCAGGCCTCTCATCCATTCTCAGAGTGTAGGCCTTCGCTTCTCCCCCTCCAGCAACAACATCTCAACTGGATCCACTTCTAATTTAGCGCCGGGCTTCAGGGCTTCCTCTTCCATTCAGCAGATGGAAATCCCCCTGCAAGCCACGTACGAGCGCGCCTGCGATGACATCTCTCCCATTTCTCCCGCTCAGGGAGGCGGCGGACTGTATCAGGGCGAGACCACGCGTTCTCGGAACACGCCCTTTATGGGCATCATAGACAAGACTGCACGGACTCAGCAGTACCTGCATCAGCCCTCTCGGTCCAGGCCCATGACGTCCATGGACTCTGCCATTAGTCCCACCTCACCTGGCCAGCTGGTCCAGCAAGGCTCCACCTATAGTCCCCCCAGCTCACTAGGCAACATTGCTTACTACAACAAAACCAACAATGCGCAAAATGGACACCTGTTGGAGGAGGACTACTACTCCCAGACCCAGCCCGCCTCACTGGGAAAGCTGGCCAATGGCTCCCGTGGCAGTGGGGACATCCTGGAACGGGTCAGCCAGGTGCCCACTTACCCGGATGTGAAGGTGGCTAGAACTCTGCCCGTGGCACAGGCCTACCAGGACAACTTATATCGCCAGCTCTCTCGTGACTCGCGGACCCAAGGGCCCACTTCCCCCATCAAACCAAAGAGACCATTTGTGGAGTCAAACGTGTGATGGCCTGTCTGTGATTGGTTGGTTGGACTGGGCTTGTTAGTTGGAGTGAGAGAAGAAAATATTTTGCGTGACAGCAGACGCTGCTGACCCTCATGTATGTGACATGGATGAACTTGTCTTAAAGAACTCCCGAGAGACAGAGCATAGATCCACTCAGAGAGAAAGCCATGCAGTTGGCACACACACTTAGGGTATTTAACATTCTTATATGACAATAAACACAGCTAACTGTGAGAAGTGATTATTTCTTTATCATAATCTGCACACCGATATGAGGCCAGATGGGTCCTAAGTTCTGATCTCATCTCACACTGAATCAAAGACCGGTGCACTTCCAAAACGTGTGGCACAATGTTCCCAGCAGGGAACACAATGTGTGGGTCTGTAAGAGTGAAAGTACTAATTACTGGACTCTCTCTACTTGTGGACTACGTATCCATCTTCTGTTCTTTCAAAGTGTGCTCTTAACCAAGGTTGCTAGTAGGCTCTAATCTATGTAATACAATATTATATGTTCAATACTGTACATTGCTCAGAAAATACAAATGGCTCAACAACTCAGTACTTAGAGAAAAATGACAATATTTATAATTAAGTTATATATTGTACATAGATGTAAAACAAAACATAGTTTGCGTTTGAATCGTATTCTGTTCAACCATGCCTTTGTGTCCCAATGCTAGTCATACGGATGCTGAAAACCTACCAGGGTACGGAACGAGGGACATTGACCAACTTTGAAATTGTATAATTACCTCCATGGGGACGAAAACAATGCAAGGACATCTGTTTATAATGCTGCAGAAGGTCCTAACACGTCTGAACTCTTCCAGTGGGAGGCATATGGAACTTAACTTAGAATTGATAAGTAAACCCAGACACCAACTTCAACGTTTGGACCAGTTGACTTTTATGAGGTTTAAATACATGATAATTCCTTTTTAATCATTACTGTATTATCACAGACCTCATAATATGGCTGCGTGTATCCTTAACTGGCTAGGCTGCAAGCTGTCACCCCTACTAACGGAGTAGTCCTGGTCAATAAGCAACTACGAAAACCCTCATAACCACAGGCTTGTTACAACCAACCAAAAACACTGTGTTAGGTGTAGTTTTGTACAAGCTTGTGATTACAGGTTTACCGAAATATCAAATATTCTTTTTTAGATTACAGTGTACTGTATTAAACACAAAGTGGAATATCCTGTATTTTGTACTCCTTTCGTCATTGGCAACTGGAAATTTAAGTCACGTTTCATCTTATGTTGTACACTTGATGAAGAAAAACACTTGTGATACTGGCAGCACATGGAAATCAAAGTTTGGCCATGTCCCTCTTCCATAAAATAACAATACTGTATGTTACCGAGAGCGCAGATCGTACGTAGGCTAGTGATGGGCAAACATGGAAAGTGCTCAGCAGCTAATAGCAAGCAAATGCATATACAACCACTGTTACATTTGTTTCCCTCTCTTCTGCATTTTGTGCCGTTTCTTTTTTCCCCCCCTCATACCACATTTTTATTAATCCACTTCTGCACTAAAATGCCTGTTAATTTCTTAACCAAGGGTGCACTTTATGTATTTTACTTCCTTTATTGTTACGATTGTTGTTTGGAGAATGTGGGTGTGTGATGGGTCAGATGTGGCTTCTCTGACTTCATGATACCAGACTATCGTAGACACTATATGATTTACAAAGCAGTGATGAATGATATGAAGAGCAAACAATGTTTTTAAACTGGTAAAGATGTATAGACTTTCTAGCACAAGTTGTATAGTATATACTGGCTCAGATATTGTACTCAGTCCAGCACTGATTCCTCAGTTAAGCAGTTAGGCCAGTCACATTCAAGTATTCCACTCTCTCCTCTAACTCAATACCAATTTCCAGTGTCTTGCACATATCTTGAAAAATACTTCAAGTCTACCGTGACAGAATAATTGATTAGTTCAATTCAGTGTTCAGCAAACTGTTTGGTTGTTAGGGAAAGCAGCATAAATATGTATATGTGAACAAAGTAATAGAACACGTTGGTAATACTTTATTTTCGTTCTCTGATAAAGAATATAAAGAAAATAGAGATGTTCTTGCTAAGTGTTCACCCTCCGTTTCAGCTGCTCCCAGAGAGATGCCCAACAGATATTTAGAGAAATGAAGGTATAATCTGTATTATACTTAATTTAACAGAACTTCTAATTTACAATATTGGGGGTGTATGGATTCAAGCTGTCTGTGTATATTAGTTTGCTGTAAATAGTCTGATGCATGTTCTATTCTTTCCATGAGCTCAAGCTGAAACATGTATAGCAGTGTCCTCATTCTGGTGTGTGATATAAGATTCCGATATGGGATTAAGATAAGGAGACTTCACCAGACTAAAGCAAAACTCTCAAGGTTCTTTTACTTTAATGTATTTGCTTGCTGAGCAGAGTTCTCTTGTCTGTAAATGTGAGCTTTCAGATCGCTGTGATAAAAGTTTAATTAAAAACAATAAAAAAGAATGTGTTTTTATCTCATGATAACTGATTGTAATCTGTACAGTCAAATCTATGTATTGGAAAAAAAAAAACATATTTATAAATGGTTACCAAATGAAACAAACACTGCATGTTATTTCCCTACTACGTGTACATGGCATTACAATTGCACTTTCTGTTGAGTTTGCTTAATTTTGGCCACGACACATAAGATAATAAACACCAGGGGTTGGACACAATAACACAAAACACCTGTGGAATATAATGTAATCTAATCTAAGAGCCAAACACCTTTGGAAAGTTAAAGTGTACGATCATTTTTTTGTGTGTGGTCACATTTCTTTGGATTCCATTGTGTTTATGTAATTGTGTCCACTCCCTTTTAGATTAATGCCAAACAATTATACATCTGTTTACCATCTAACCCAACTATGAGCAGCAGTCGCACCAAACAAGTGCTAAGAGAGGCAGTAAATTAGAATGTTCTATAGAACTTCCACCAATTTAGTTGTTTTTGCTGGTGCTTCACAATTTGATGCACAATATCGTATAACGGAAACAAACCCACATAAAACCATATAAATACAAGCTCTGCATTTCAACATGTTTTGTGTTCTTCAACAAACATCCATTACATTCCTTTATCAAAAAAAACCAACAAAAAACTTAAAAGGCCCACACGCTTTTATCAACAGAGAGGAGTTGTGAAATCATTCACTTGAAGAACATTTTCCAAAACCAGTAAACTAAGGAAAGATAAACCCAGAGTGATTACAGTTGAGTATTATGTTGTGGTACCCATGAAAGTGCTAAACTTTGCCATTTAAGGTGTAGTCTGTCAGCTACTGTCGTTGGTCGTATGAGTCAGTGTAAAGTTGTCTCTAGTCGTTTTTCATGCGTGTGATGTAGTGTACCAAACCAGGCACAAACACTATGACCATCTGAGGAACTAGAGCAAACTTGGCAAATAACATGACATAGAACGCCTGATTGGCTGGCAGTTGCAGGCGATTTATGTAGTACAGTCCCATCGAGGAAAGTGCCAAAGACAAAGCCCGTGGAGCCCGAGGGAGATTCCATCCATCAGGCTTCCAGTACTGGGCCAGTCCCAAACCCAGAAGGGCTCCACAGTCCCGACACAGCGAGGCGTAAGGGGCTGTCTCCAACCGAATCCACGAGGTATTTCTGCACCATTTCTTGGCCAAAGCGATAGACCTGTTGGATTGTAGGGACTATGTTTAGCCATGAAATTGAATGCTTTTTAACCGTGCGCCTTATACCCTAATATGAAAAAGACACACATTGTTAATATAATTAAAGACTCACCAGGACAGGTCGAACCCCAGTAGGTTCAGTCCAGCGTGCAGCAGCATAGCACTGACCAGCAGGCCAATGCTGCACATCAACAGGGAGTGACGTTCTGGTATACTGCGGCTCAGGACAGTCCCCAGAATGTAACCTGGCAAGAGCAGCACAATCCGTTCTGATACATAGTGCACTATAGTATGTATTTCTCAATCTGTCCATCTTGTGCAACTCTGAGACCAATGGGTGCCTCTGATACTTTTAAATGAATGGTATATAAATGGTTACCACGTAAGATTACCTCCTATGTCAGACTCGGAACTTATCCAATAACCATCGTACATGAAATTGCATTCAGACCTGTGACAGCTCCAGCAATGACCTGGTGGGGGAAGTGAGCTAGGATGAAGATCCGGGAAAGTCCAACTGCAACCAGCAGCGCCACATACAGCAGGCATGGAACAGCTGTTAGCAGCTTACTGGAGAAACATAAAAACACAAAAACAATTAGTAATTTTTATATGTACAATGCAAAAATGTTAATCTTGCTGTCTAATTGAACACAAATTAGTGTATGTGTTCATTGTAAATAGATTACCTGCGAGTACGGGAGTAGATGAATGACCGCAGGGACGACACCGTGACCCACCAAACTGCTGCAGTCACCATTGCATGTCCAGACGGGCTGCCTGAGGAACACACACCAACTTAACCGCGCAAATATTTGTCATATCAAATCGGCCAACATTGCACACTGTATAAGTGGGTAATACTATATTGATGGCAAACAGTATATGCTCATGCTGTTGCAAAGCATAAGGTATAGATTAGATAGATTCCTTACCTGGTCCAGTTTCACACGTTGCTGGAAACTGGTGAACATTGGGTCTTCTGGGAAATACAAATGATTCACCAATCCACCAGTATGGCCTTTCTCCAAACAGCAGCCTGGAAAATTATACACATACACACAGGTTAATACACATTTTATATTTAAACAGTGCCATTCTTTACACTTTATACATTCTTTATACATCCTTGCACCTTAACATGATGTCCGCATTCAGGCTAGCAAGACAGGACTGAAGCCTGTTTACGTGCCTATATAGTCACTGCATTATCCGTATTATGTATTAAATGTAATAAATTGTGTAACTATACAATTTATTTTTATATGTTGGCTTACTTTATGTATTCTTATGTCAGTTGTTGTTGAAAGCCACTGTCAAATCTTCCGTGTTAGTCGGCCTGTAAACCTAATTATGATTAATTTTTCGTGATGTAATTAAAGATGGTTCCGCTCTCCGTTTCACCCGGGAAAATTCCGTGTGGGACCTCTAAACCCACAAACTGGATCGTCACTAGAATTTGCCTCAGGCTCTGGTTAATGGGCATCTATGTGTGTTTTCTACCGTCGCTCCCGGAACATGACAAAGAAACGGCAATTATATAATAGTTGGTGTGTTTCATAGCAGTTTGAAAGGGTAGAAAGTTTACTTCCTGTTAGCATAGGATAAATGAAAATGGTGAAATAAAGTACACAGATAAAAAAAACGCGGCTTGTTTCATTTAGCCTTACCATTTAAACACCAAATTTAACCACTCCGATATGGCAGTCACCCAAATCACAGCTAGTCCGGTCCGTTTACTGAGGAAATATGTAAAGGGAAAAACGAGCAGGAAAGCTGCTTTGGGATCTCCAAAATGAGTGATAACCATCCACTGCTTTTCGTAATCCCCCGTTTGCTGCTGGAGGTTTTCGGCCATCCACACCCCAAAGGTATAAAGTGCATCCATCCCTGCAATAACACCAGAATCAGAACATACGCGTTAAATCAATGACCATGAGCGACAACTGTCGCGTTAACCGGCTGCGCTGGAATAGATGCGCTGGGCTTGTAGTACCGCGTATCACCTGGAGAGGGCAGAGCTTGAGTTAAAACAAGATGAGCGCAAACAAAGCCACAGCTCCTCTGAAATGAATTAAAGCAGCAGCTCAAATGTCAACACCCTCCTCCGCCCTCATACCTGCTGCACCTTAGTCCCACCACGACTCTCTATAATGTAATGTAAAAATAAATTAATAAATATAAATACATCCATACATGAATTAAGAGTCACTTTGGTTATATTTTTGATCTGGGCAAAGATTGCGTTATCTCGCATTAAAATGAGTACAAAATGTGTAGAGGTCAAGGGAAAAGAACAGGACACGTTCACGTATCTACACGTAATACAAATTACATCACATATTCCGTAAAATGTTATTCTCTGTATAACTAAGTTGGGACTTACGACGTATTACACTAATTCAGTTGGCTTTTCAACTAATTCTCTCAAAGGAATGTGGAGCTTGAGTATCTTGTCAATTGACATCAGCTTCAGTACTTTCTGATTTGTTGAAGAGCTTCTCTGCATAAACCTCTACGCTAAAACTACAAGATGCAAATTAGAACCGATGTTGTGGGCAAACAGAATTCGTCACAATGGAATGAATGAACGAACACGACGGGACGTAGATGGACACGCCCCGATTACGTAGGTGAAGACGACATCGCGTCGTTTTACGTAAGGCAGGCGCTCCGGTTTCCTGGCGGAGAAGATGGCGGCTCCTGGACCGGGGGAGTATTTCAGCGTCGGGAGCCATGTCTCTTGCCTCACCTGCTTGGGCCAACGTCTGCAAGGAGAAGTGGTCGCCTTTGACTACCAGTCCAAGATGTTAACTCTGAGTATCCTTCGCTTGTTTCTGCCAGCGGATGGCTGCCCGGCCTGCCTGGCTGCAAGGGCCTGTAGGGTAACCAAAAAGATGTCAAATAGTGATCCGCGCAGGCGTAATTGGTGCTAGCTGAGTTGTAGTGTATATCATTTTACTAAATATTTTCAGTGTTCATGTTACACGTCTTTCGTGTGTTGTAGACGTACTCGTGGTGTCCGCAGCCATTTCTCGTGCTCACGCTAACTGTTTGAGAGTGCATGTGTTTTGATTCCACACATTGTATTGCCAGACCTCAACATGGATCACTATCTGGCAACGAATTCTCGTAAGGCATCATGGCTGTGTGCTCTCCACAGGCACATTCTAGTTAGCTAGCTAGCTGACATTTAGCGCCTTTCTCTTTGGTGGGGACACGCGGTTATACTCTGCGTAGTTTACGATGCGTTACTCGAACACGTGAAGGATTATTCCTACAGTTTATGAATGAATGACGAGCGATTAGCCTTCTTCCATTATAGCCAAGTTGGTGTTAGCATGGCTAACAAGCTAAAAGCTCACCGCTAAAAGCTTGATGAACGATATTAGCATTTCCCGGAAAACTAATGGAGGTTTTCATCGGAAATGAGGAATGGCTAAGTATGTAGCTAAATTGTGCCACATTCCAGTTTTACTCTCAACTTGTAGCGTTTGATCGCATCATCATTACTCCTTACGCTACTAAAATGTCTACACCCATCGATCTGTGTGTGTTGTGAATCGCATGCCGGGCCACCCCAGAACTTCATTATTTAGTCTTAAGAAGCCACGTTATGGGAAAGTGGACAAGTTGTAAGCTAACATATTATCAGATAGTATAAATATGTAGGTCCCATAGTTGGAAAATGGCTTAATTGTTGTGGCAGTTAATTTAATATAAGGAAGTGGGGTTATGAGGTAAAGTCGGCGTCAAAATAGGATTTACTATCGCCCCCAAGGTCAGGCCTAATTATACTACTCGAACATGAACAAACTTTACACTCAGCCACGGGAATTTATATCGTGTATTTTATCATGTATTATTTTTTGGAGCTTTCTTACATCTTCGTTTGTATTTTTGGCTATAAACCAAACTATCTAAGACTAGCTTGGTGGTGAAATTGCTACTAAATATTGATCGTGCAATTTATTTATTTAGTTTATTCTGTCAGTGAATATTGACAGATGTTCATCCCATGTTCCCAAGTTTTTGGTTGCAGCATATGTAGTATTTTACAGATGATTGGCAGTGAAGCTAGCAGGGTCAGTTAAGGTTGAGTCAAAGTGGATGTGACTGGTTTGTCAGCAACTTGGGAGGATGGTTGTGTGGAGTTGGTGATTACAACCCCCCAGCCCTCTTCGTAACACTATCCTTGTTTTGAATAAGTGGCGCTTTCAAACCAGAGTAGTGTGTGCAAAATTATTTAGATCGTGTTTACGATTTCTGTTGTCTCTTCTATATGTAGATCAATGTTTTCAAAACAGTCATTTAATGTGTTCAGAAAATGTCTCACATAAGTAAAACATAAATGCCAGGCCTCCGATGTTATCACATCACACTGATAACATCTGGATTATCTGCACGTGGAGTAGAAACCATTCAGGTTTTCCAACGTCCTAGTTTCACATTCACTATGTGTAATTTTTCCAAACTACAGCACAATTTGTACTTACGATGATATTATCAAAGTTTCCAGGCTCAATCAACCAGTGGCTCCTGTTTTAGAAACCTGCCATGCAGGAGACACAGCCTTACTCAACAATTTTTCGGGACTGTAGAGTGAACAGTGAACTACACAATAGATCTTGAAAGTTGTTTATATTTTTCTTTATATGTTTTTCAGTTCCAAGCCTGGAGCGCTTGTTTTAATGCTTAGAACAATATAGTGTAGGATTCCCACTTGATCCAGGTAGTGTATGCTCTCAAAAACACACGTGCCGATAGACCCAAATCATAAAGCGACAGTAAAAGTTCATGTTATCAATGATCAGATATTTGTGGTCAAAATTGTGTTGAATCCTTTTGGGAAGTGCTGCTATTGAGTTAAGTTTTCCTGATTTTACGCTGCGATGAGACTCATTGTATATTGTGTAGCTTTCAGCTCTGTGGGATTTGTGTCCTACAGTGGGATGAACACAGTCAGATATAAAGTTTAATTAGCTGTCAGTGTTATCATTAACGACCAGTGTAGTGTTTACCTAAGTCATTTACTTTAGTTGTTGGTGTTTTTCCAACAATGGTGCCGTTCAGAATTGTGTGCTTAAGCAACAGAAATTGGCCTGTCACTTCCACTGATTTGTTGGGCTTTATGGTGTATGTTAGTATTTTATACATATAACTTTTAAGACCTCCATCTCAGTCTTCATGCTTGATTTGTTCATTTACTGTAGGTGGCAGCACAGCTGTTGGTAGTTACAAGTTGTAACTGGCACTACCCCTCACTGTCTGTCTGCCAGTGTTCTGCTGTCTGCAGTCCAGCTGTAAAGGTCTTTTTGTCCTGTGACAATGTACAAAAAGTTGTTGCACCTTGACTTGATTTCCACCCAGAATGCGCTTCCTCCAGCGGAAAGCCAAACCTCAATGACGTCATCCTGATCAACTTAGCCTATGTTTCTGATGTGGACATAATAAATGACCGCACCGAGACTCCACCTCCACTAGCATCACTGAATGTTAGCAAGGTAAGGTCTTAATCAGCATCGTCTCTGTCCTTCATGTGTGTTTTGTTGAGTCTCCATGTTTTAATCAGGCTAATCAAACAGACTAATTGGAGTGTTAGTCTAACCAGTTTATAGGCCAACAAATAAATGAAAATTCAAAATTGAGTGTAAACTGTCAACCAGTGCATACAAGGACTGATCTGAAAAAAGTTTTCACTACCACAAAATTCTTGAGTGCTTAATAAAAACACTTTTCAGGGCAGAAAAACTTACTTGCGGTTAATGAGTATTTGTCCTTAATGTGATTTAAAGGCAAAACTGCAATTAAACTGTATATGTGTGCAGCATCAATAAGAGTCCAGCACTCTCTGGGTATACAAGACGTGTTAAATTGCAGTAAGGGGCGAGTTTGACCATAAAATGCATACGGAGGCCACGTAGTCTGATTGACACATACATATATACCTTGCATAAAGATTTGCACGCAGCTAATCTAGGCCTATTACTCAAGAGTAATCTTACTTTGATCAGTGCCAACTTAATTTGCATTAAGAGAATTTGTTGACTTAATCGCACCATAATCAAAGTTTAAATTTAATGTAACCAAGTGTTGACAGCGTCCGTACTAAACTATTCTCCTTAGCTCTTTCTGTTGGCAGTTTTATGCAAAACAGGCAAATTTTGCAAAAGTTGAGAAGGCTCAAGTGCGATATTTGTGTGTTTCCATTAAATGTTGATGAAGATGCTTGTGCTGTAATCAAAGAAGTGTCCGGTGAGGTTTACGGTGACCTTTTTTAAGACGGCCAAAAGTTAATCACGTCGCCGTCTCCTCGAGTGTGTATCAGAGTAAACAGAGGCTGATGTTCCAATATTCTATCCCTCTGTTCTAAAAAATAAAAGTATCCATCTTTTTCCACCAGCACCACAGATGCACGGCTGTATTTGCTTTAGTGCCTTTCGATGTTCGTTGGTTCGTTTTGCATATCTTCATGCAGTTCTTGATAAATGATACCCTTTGTGCAGTGGCCTTTCGTCTGTTAAAGTTGTAACCTTTTCTCTGATTATATCGAGGAAATATCTCCTCCTTGTCCACACAACTTTATGTGATGCTTGTGTAAACGTCTATCGTGTCCCATGTAGACACTAAATCAGTTTAGGCTTTTGGAGGCTGTCAAAATTTTTATTATTGCAATATGAGTTAAGTGTCCATTCGTAACTTCAAAATGAACAAAACACAGGACTAGGGAAGTCCCGGCGTTGTACGGTGTTAACGGTGTCTCTTTCTCTTCGCAGCTTGCCAATCGAGCACGGACAGAAAAGGAGGATAAGCTGTCCCAAGCCTATGCAATCAGTGCTGGGGTTTCTGTGGAGGGCCAGCAGCTATTCCAGACTATTCACAAAACGTAAGAGCCTCGTGCACGTTTTCATTCACTGACCAGCTCTAAGGTCAGCCGAGTGTGGCAGACTTACATTAACACAGAGCTTGAAATGTTCATCAGTCAGTATTCAATGTTTCATTCACGGCTTCTTAGCAGTCCTGGATAAAGTACATTGACGTTATTGTTGTGTAAAATTACAGATATCTACTTTTAGAAAATAGTTAGTTAAAAGTTCAATTGACACATCAGAAAACACTTACACTGATGATAATTTTACTTAAGTACAGTTATCGAACATACCTTTGACATTTAGGCATTAAAAGTAAAAGCACTCCATGTCTTCAAAGCTAAATAGCGACCGTATCCTCCAATAGGAAAAGCAGTTCCCAGTCACTTTAACGAAGCTTTTCAAACTTTATTTAAGATGAGCTTGAACTTTGGAGGTCACCTTAAATGAGTTGGACTGTAAAGAGTCCTCTGTAGTGTTCTGTTTGAATTCCATATTTATTCAGACATTTAGAATGGGAAACTCACATACAAGAAGAACAAACTGAACAAAATTCAAAACAACTGAACCAATAGTACAGTGATGATTTTTCCCACATCACACGTTCAAAAGAAATCACACTATTTTTCATTCTTTTGTCTCCCAGTCTACACATTGAGAACATCTCCTATTTTAGAATTCATTTTGCAAACATTAACATAGCTGTTTTGACAAATATAGTGGAGTAAAAGCATACATTGTCCTTAAAATATGAAGTTATTACATAAGGATGATTCGTGTGTATCATTTGTTACTGATTTAATCCAAGCATACGCCGCATGATAATCGGTCAGCTTTGTGAATTATGAAGTCTCCAATCATCTTGATATTGTTTTTTTAACATATTCAAAACCACAGATGACAACAAGTCCATATTTCCTTTGCAGCATCAAAGACTGTAAATGGCAGGAGAAGAACATTATTGTGATGGACGACGTTGTAATCTCGCCGCCTTACCAGGTTGAGAACTGCAAAGGCAAAGAGGGAAGCGCTTTAAGTCATGTACGCAAAATAGTAAGTACCCTATTACTTTTAATACTTTCTCAATGACAAACAGATGACATTTAACTGCCTCTACGTACATTTCATCAGGTTGTGGACTGTAGTGTACGCAAACATAATGATGCTTAGGGTACTGAGGTACTGTATCAGGGAGTCTCAGCCCTCACTCGGTGAAGTTTTGTTCGATGTAAACGCGTTAAAGTTCAGGACATTTTGGTCCCAAAAGCCTTATCGATTGGTCTGTCGATTCTATAGACGTCTCTCCCTCCTGTGCTGTACCACTTGTAGTTTAGTTTGGCCAATGTTTAAATCTGCGTAGTCAAAGTTTTAAAGTGCAGGTAAACATTTGGAAATTTTTCAGACCGCATTTAATCCACCAAAACGCCACTTTGTTGATGCAATCCTCTGCAGCGAGGCGTATACAGACGTGTACATTGACTAAACTAAACAGACCGTTCACAAACACGTCACAGCATAGTAGAGCAAACTGTCCACATCTGTGCTGTGTACCCCTTGTGTGCTGCTCTAACATTAATCCCCCCACGCGGCCTCGCATGAACTTGGAATTGAAGATGCATTCCGGATTAACTAATGACTCTCGTCAGATAAAGGGTTGGGCTTAATATGCTGTGGTGGCTTTGTTCTTCCAGTTTGTTCATAAACCTTGTTTACTCCCGCAGGTTGAGAAACATTTTAGAGACGTGGAAAGTCAGAAGTCCATGCAACGTTCACAAGCACAGCAAACACAGAAGGACTCCACTTTATCTTCTTGAGTTGGCAGTGTGGGTCGGCCGGGGAAGGCGACGCGGGCAGATCTGTTCCCACTGCCAGACAAGGTCGGCATTCCTGCCCTCAGTCCGAGACCAGAAGGAGGAGCGCTGAGGGCCCTGGGTCCGGAAGATCAAAATACCATTAAATGAAAAAGACAAAAAAGAAAGAGGAAAGATAAAATCTTAAATTAGACTTTATAAAGAATAATTTAAACATGAACCATAAGGCGACCATAGTTTCCTTAACTAACTTGTCTCATTCTGCCCCCACTCCTCCCCTCGTAAATGTCCCTGAAGCCTTTTCTTTTCCACCCTCCTTCCTTTGCCTTCAATTCCATTTCAAAACAAGAAAACTAGAGCAGTCAGAAAGGCTTGTTAGCTTTATTTTCTGTCATTGTTTCCTTTTTGCTGTATCATGTTCTACTGTCTGTATTTTCTGTATTTTAAACAAAATGTGACTTGAAACGCCACTCTTTAAAAGGACATTTTCTAAAATAAAAGTAACAAAAATTCTGACTGTAATAATGTAATTTCAACAACTTTTTGAAGGGCTTGTGGAAAGTGATATAACAGAAAATGATGTGCCATCGTTTGAGTTTTGAAGAGTACAATTATGTTCTAATTACTTGGCATATTTGCCATCTGTGGGAATTAATTTAGCAATAAAATGGAAAAGGGTTGTATTGGTAATGAAAGTTTGTCTATTTGGGAAAAAATATGATCAAAGTTGTCCACAGATTGACATTTGAGCTGTTGAGTTGTTTTTTGTTATTTTTGATAAAGAAGCTGAGGTCTATGGGCAATGGGTCAGATTTATTTTTATGGGATTGTTCAGCGTTACTGTGACGTAACTTCAGGATACTCAGTTAATTAAGAGTCTACAGCGGCTTGACATTTACGTTTCTCTCTCTGGGCTAACAGAGCGCCCCGCAGTTAATCAGTTTTGAGAAATAACATTTGTGTTCAGTTGATGTAATGCAGCAGGACTGAATGCTTTTACAAGATCACAGATTCTGGAAAATGCGGGTAAATTAATGTTCAAATTATCCACTGATTCACTGTGCTGCCACGAGTATATTTTTGGATATATTCTGTGGTACAGTCAAGCCAAACCTAATGAAACAGATCAATATCAGGCAAATTTGAATCTACACGATTTAATGTTTTGCTCAATTGGCTAAATTGGAATGCAGGACAGAATGTTACTAAAGATGAAATGATTCCCAATATAAACCCACAAAATACTTCTCTAAACACCAGGACAATCTGATCTCATTATTTAAAGAATCTAATGTGTTCAGAACAGACCAGGTTGACATGTGAGATTGTGTCTTAAAGCCTATAATCATTAATCAGAATATTGAACGTCTTAACCAAATCCATGAATCAATTAATTTAACTTTGAACACAAAATGTCAGATGCAAGAGTCAGGCTGCCTACCTCAGTGCTGGAATGCCGTATTCAGCTATACACTGTCCCATCTGATTCTTGTCCCATTAATCCTTGGACATGTGGACAGTCTGTTCCATGGTCTGGTCTCCTACCATGTCCCTCAAGTCTTCTGGGAACTGCACCTGTAAGGGATAACATGATTAAGGTACGTTGACAGAGTTTGAGCATGCGTGAGTGTTAAAAGGATGAATGTGGTTTTTAATATCTGACCTGGTAACATCACGTGGAAAGAGCACTAAACTTCAGAGGAGATACAGATTCAATATTTGACATTAAATGTCAGATAAACACAAAAAGTAGATATTCTGCTTCCCCCTCATTACCATCATTCGTTCCAAGTTTTTTTGTTCAATATAGACATAAATTTTAACCAAAATTCAACAAACCTTTTAATGGAAGCCATTTACTGTAATTTTCCACCGTTTTGATAAATGGCACGTTTTCTTTCACAATTATCTCAGCATCGCAGACGGTCACGACTGCAGTTTTTGTTGAGGCCTGACTTGACCTTAAACCATAGTGAGGAAACCCTTAAACCCTGTGGACATTAATCAAACCTTCTGACAGACTATAATCTGCTGTAACATCTAGATTTGCATTCAGGATAAAGTTTTAAGATCTGTTCATACAACCATACAGGTAATCTGGAATTCTGGTATTTTATCTGGTATTATGATCTGACTCCAGTGTGTCTACAAGAAAACCATCTAGATCACCCCAAGACTAAGACTATCCGCACACACACACATACACATACTCAACCTTTGGATGCAAATGTGGGCTGCAGCGAGTGTTCAAGACCCAGAGGGTTTGATGCCGACATGTTGATGACCACCTGAATCATCTGTATGTGTTCGAGGCTCATCACCATAACTGTCGTCCTCGAGGTGACCGTCACCCTGTCAATGCGAAGCACAATGAAAACAAACTCAGTCATACAGATGTGAAACGTTATAGCAAGGGTATTAAAAGAAATTAGTATATAAAAATGTGTTGCTATCACTCACAGGATGTAACATTCCATTCCTATCATCATTTCACTGGAGAATACAGGACAACAACAACAAACACTGTTAAATGGTTTGCATTTCCTGTTTGGCTGAAGGATATTTTGTATTGGCATGTACAATAAAAAAAATAATTAAATACTGCAGTTTTCTTTGAAGCATCTCTGCCAAAAATGTAGCTTTTTGTTACTGATGCATTATCAAATTCCACAAAAATTAAGATCAGCTTTGAAATTTCTGTATCAGGCTTTAAAAATACTTTTGCTGTGGAAGTAGAGTAAATGTATTCATTGAACAAAGTTAAGGGACTAACAGGTCCATCAAAGTTTCCTAGCTTCAGTATACAATAAAGGATTTCTGACTCATCTTGTTTAGCAGATTCGATAATCATGCTGTCTTCCTTGTGCAGTGATAATGAAGATTTTTGCAGCATCTTAAAAACTTCAACATACCGGAGGAAATCATGTAAAATATCATGACATTTTTGTGTTTGACTAAGTTAGGACAGTCTATCAGACAGTCCTAAGTTAGTGAGGATACGACAGAGGAGAACAGATAACATCGCGTCATCATGGAGACTATTTCAAACTAAAGGTTGATCTTGTGAATTTATTTTAAGAGCTTTTATACACAAATTCAAATGGAATTAACCGATTCAATTCCACGATGAACATATTGATTGAAACAACAATAAATTGAGGCATTTTGTGTAACATTGTATGACGTCACTGAAATATCCAATGTAAAATGTAGATACAGATATAAAAGTTGCACTTACTAAATTCATTGAGGAGCTACATTCAGAGGAATGCAAAAGTTAAAAGCACAAAGTCAAATAGTGTTTATTACAAAATGGCCTTAACTGAATACCTCATTTCATAGGCAATACCACATAAGTTTAAATATAACTTTCCCTTTTTCATCGTTTAAACAAGATATTTTTAATGTTTCGCTGTAAAACATTGTGACCCATGTTAATGCTAAAACGTCTGGGATCCTCCTGCAGATACCGAACATTTCCAACTACCCAGTGTCATCTTTCAGAGCATAACACGGACAAAATGTAAACATGAATCTGAATAAATTAAGAAAGCCTCGAAGAGGAAGCTCGTGCGTTTCTTCTTGCAAAAGCGAAAAGCCATGGCAACGGACGCAGCTTACATCGTGCAAGTGTCCAACCTCTTCAGCTTGGACGGTTTGAGTCCTGGGAGGTCACTGAGAAACGGCAGCTGGAGTACAAATTCAGGCCAAGTGGGGACAACGAGCTCATCTCAGTTTGTAAAATTTGTCTTGTTTTAAGGCACGACTTCAACCGTCGGTGGCCAGGATGAGCACGGCCCCGAAGATGCCCACGTTATGTCCTATGAGCTTCATCTGGTTCCAGAATTCCACCTTGCAAGTGCTGTGCCAGTAGCCCAGGTTGCCGTCGATGAGGAGGATGACCAGAGGCAGGACGGTGGCCAGGATCTGAGCGGCCAGACGGATGTAGCAGCCAGAGAGGAAGGCCAGCGCCAGCACGCCAAACACAACCTCCAGCAGCAGCAGAGTTATCTCTCCCCCGCTGATGTGGTTCAGATAGGCCAGCCGGTCCTCTTTACTGTGCTGGAGGGAGTACACCTGGTGGACAAAACGTGGTATTGCAAGGTTAAAAGTGCAAAGGGCCTCTTATTTCTCTTTTTACTGAGCGTACGGAAAACAAAAAGATAATCCATCCACACAAAGTTTCATAATGGAAGTCAGACAAGGTGAATTATGAATTCATAGCTTGTAAAAGGGCTCGGCGATATGGCCTATAAATAATATCCCACTATTTTAAGGCTACATTGCATTACACAATAAATATCTTCTATTTTGAAATCTCCTGCGAAGTACTTCATTCAAACTTGAATGCAAAAAAGAGGGATATCAAATTAAAATTTACAAAGCATTTTGTTTTATTATCCTACCTATTCACTGCCTCTTTGAAACATTTACTGTAAAGTCTCTTAAATTTTCAGGGGTTCTTCGATTTCAAGCTTACAATTTGCGATATAGTCATTTACACTGAGAAGCCGCGATATGTTGAGCTTATTCAAGTACGTATTCAATATAGCGCCCGTCCCTAGCTTGTAGTTTGCATTTTTATCCTGAACTATCTTAACATTGACTGTCTCTCTGCAGCTGTAAGGTCAGGACATCCTGATGAGTCCCTCCATAAGTAAACAATGGACATAATAATGGCTCTTACCATGCAGATCAGGTAGACTCCCAGGAAAACTTGTCCCGTAGACTGCAAGGATCTGGAGCGAGGTTTCTGTCTGTAAACCTCCCCCGCCCCACTGGCCAAAACCAGAAAGCCTCCAATAATGGCCAACGCCCTGGAATACATTCGGACCTACGGAGCAATAAGGTACAGTCTGGGGCTGAGAGCTCTGGACATTTTATAGAACTGCAGGTTTTCTTGTTGCTAATGCCATTTTGATTCAATATTGACACAGACCATGTCACAGTAATCGATTTTCAGTTACATTTAAACTGCTGTGGGATTTTTGGTCTAAACAAAGATTACTTAGCTGCTTATCATTAGTTGAACGCGTCTAAAAGACATTTAAATAACTGCCGTTGCAGCACGAAAGATTCAAGTCTTTCAAACTTAACTTCAGCCTACGAACACATACAAACCAAAGCTGCTGCAACGCAAGAACTCAAGGTATGATGAAACAGATGTTAGGACTGACGACAAAGATGCCACATGATCATATTTTGGCCATTTTCACACGTGGACGTAAATCTGATACACATTTTGTTTTGTCCCAAAAAACGGTTGTGACTTTTATTGATTGGATAGAGGAAAAGCTGCAGTGTGAAATATTCGATTTCTTTGATTTTATTCTTAATGTCACAACTCCTGTCCTTTCACAGGTTCACACCATATTGGAAAATCTACCATGAGTCCTATTGTTTGATGCATTCTGGGTAGGGAGCTACGGGCAGAACACACACTGCTGTGTGATGTAATATGTTCCTTTATTCAAAGTTTTGTTTTATTTACCAAGTCAACATATTATGCTGAATGTAGAGGTCTCGTTTGAATGAAAACCTGCACTCGGCAGCCACATGACTGAAACGGTAGAAAACAGCCAAAGCCTAAGATAGCAGGACAACGTAGTATGGCTTGGATTGTTGTTAAAAGTATTTCTAAAAGTTATGTTGAAAGTCACTTCAGCACCACGATGCTATCAGTGTGAAAAAGGTATAAGAATACTCGAAAAAAAACACAGAAAAGATCACTTTTGGGTCAATCATGGACTTTTGCAATGTGAAAATTGCACCTGCATAAAATGATGTTAATGTTGACGTCACACGATGTGGAGGCCTCGTTTATATGAAGACATTTAAACAGTGATGGCTGATTAGGTTGACATAAAACACGGCTCAAGGCTTCATAACTGGACATACTCTGTGTGGGTTCATGTGCTGCATGTTATAATGTCACTCACCCTGAGCCAGTCGCTGTAGTGCACCTGCTCTCCTATGTATGATGCGTACGTGCTGACGGCCAGCTGTATGGCAGCACACATCGCAAACCACCTCCTCTTCACCCCGAACGACATGAAGCTGGCACACAGCACTGCAGCCCCCATGTCCACGTACAGGTAGGGTATGTGGATGTCTGGTTTCCTGGAGATTCAAATTAAAGCAAAAGTTAGTTGTGTGATGAATTCTGAACTATCATAGTAGACTCTCCATTCAGCACCATTGATAGAAGGACGGAGATTAAGCCGAGAAATAAACGCAAAAGCCTGTGAATTAATTCAAGCCGTGTATTCTTGTATTTAAAGGCATCGTTGCTGATCCCAATACAAATAAATAAGTCACCGCCATACCAACGGGACGGGAACTTACAAAAATGAACTGGCAGATATTTTAATGAACACAATAACACTGTACAATGATTAAGAGTAATTAAATATAAAGGCTCCTACTGTTTGTACACAGCAGCAAAACATTAGCCTCTTAATTGAACAGATTTTTGCACTTCTCGGGCTAATTTTATTGGGTAAAATCCAAGACTTTACAAAGTTTTCAGATAACCAATAAACCTTCTTGGATTAGGATTCGGGCATTTACTTTCAAAGGTGATCAATGAATCACACAAAGTTTTTAGCCAATTTTACACAGTTGATTAGCAGATTGCGTCTTCAAAGTGTGTGTTAGCTGTCAGGGTGAGACACACAAACACAGCTGTGCTTCCCTTCACATGAGCCACATGGACTAATTACAGGTTCTTTGAAGAGGTGTGGTTGTCATAAGAAGTCCAGCCCTCTCCACGCTGAGACAATACACCCAGCCTCTTTGAGACATGAAACTGTTTAAAGCAGATAAATTATGGACAGAAAATTACAGACTTAGGTTCATTTAAACAGCTCCATATGTCAGAAGGCTCCTGTCTGCAGAGGTCTGGTCTAATTCCTGAAACAGCCTAACTCTCCTTCCCTTCCCTACAACCCCTTCACCTTTAACACACTTTTACGTGCAAAGGAAACGGTAGAAAAATAATGCCGACGAGAATCTTATCAATTTGGCCAATAATGTTTGGTTACTTGAGTTTCGAAGTCCCGAACAAACATTTGAGGCCAAGTCAGCAAACAGGCCGAGCCCTCGTCCCTTACTTCAGAATAATTCGAATTTCATGGACAATGTTTACCTTTTGGAGTCTGCTCGTTCTGCAAACAGCATCAACATACTGAAACAGTTCCAAAATCCAAAGCGCGTCAAAATAAACGCTCCAAACTGGCTCAGAAGCCTCATCATTTGCTTTCTGCTCGGTGCTGCCATGTTGCTGCCTATCAGACCGAGTGGAGTGACTGAATGGACTTCCGGCAAACATACTTATAATTTCAAAATAAAAGGAAACATAGTGACTGAGCGTTATAATTTTGACAAATAATCTGCCGATACTTTTATTTTGAAAATGATTTTCGCACTGCACGAGGTCGTTATCTCATTGGCTGATAGATCCAGCAGACTCAATAGGCCCGCCCCTTCCAGAGAGCGAAATGGAAGCAAGGTTTAATACTGCCATCTTGTGGAAAAGATGCGTCTTATCATTCAAAGACAAAGAGGCTTCTTTTCTTTTCTTTTTTCTTTTCTTTTCTTTTCTCTCCTTTTTTTCCTTTTCTTCCCTTTTTCCTTTTCATTTGTTTTCTTTTCTCTCCTCTCCATTTCTTTTCTTTCCTTTCCTTTTATTTGTACTTGAATGATCTGTTTTAGGAAGTGAAATTAAGATAAGATTTACTTTATTGATCCCAAACTAGGAAATTCAATTGGATGCCAATACGCATACATATTGGGTAATTAATTCCACATTTTTTAGTCTAGCAGAACAGAGGGAGATGAAGAGGGAGATTTTCACTGGGTGCTCAGTGATACCAGAAGTTTCTCTACAGTCACTGGGGTTAATCCATAGTGACGCTTCTCAGGTTAATCTAGAGTAGACTGACCCAGATCTTGAAAATGGCTTAGCGTGAGTTCTGTTGGATGTTTAGGTGAGGATCAATAACATGTTTTGTCTCATATGAGATGCACATTGGAGGTGAAAAAGAAAAACTAGAGTAGTAGGATCTTAAATGAAAACTATTTTAGTTGTAAAAAAACAACAACAATTCAAGGGATTAGTCTGTTGTTATTTGCTGTGTGTCCATAATCTATTGATAAGAATGAATAGACATAGATTACATATATTATTAATGAAGTTTAGGACTTCTTCCTCTTGGCCCTTTGATCATGATCTTCATGGCATCGGATCAGATGAAGAGGTTAAGAGGGATACAAGCAAATTTGTAAAGTATGGAAGGATTTCGAGAAACGAAAAAGAAAAAGAATTAACAAAAGAAGAAAGTAAAAAAGAGGAGAAAGAAAAAGAAGAAATAACATTTACAGTTGAAAGTCCAATCTTTAAAAATAACAATAGCCATCAGAAAATTAAGAGAGAGAATTAAGAGATGAGAAGATGTAGAAAGTACCTCAAAACTACACAGATTGAGTAAAATCTAGTTTACATTCTTTCCCCTTATGGTAAATAATAATATATTCAATCACACATAGAACCCAATCAGAAACAATGCATAGATGAATTCAAGATCACCACAGACTCCCCAAGTTTTGGGGTATTTGCATCACTGTTTACAGATAGTGATCTGTTACTCTCACCTCCTGCTCCTTCCTGTTCTGGGTTTATGGCTGCTGATTGTTTAATCCCATCATGGGGGATTGGTGACATCAGGCCCAATCCTTTACTGACCTCTGCCAAAAGCCAGCAGCAGGGATCAGGCGACGAAGAGCAGTAGGACAGCTTGGATCAGTGTGAAGACAGGAGCTGAGCAAAGGAAGGCAAACATTTGATGAGCTCCTAGGACCCAACACATTTCTCTGATTTTTGGAGATCCCACCATTCATCAGGTAAACATTCTATTCATTTGTCAACGCTGCTTTGTAGTTATCATATCAAAGAAGTACATTGTTTATTTATTTCTTGTTAAAATTGGGCTCTGGGTGACATGACAAACATCACAGGATGAAGAATACTATGAGATCGAAAAATAAAATTAGAACACAAGAAATTATTTTGTGGTATTTTTGTAACATTTTTAAGGATCTAATTCTCTCCTTACAGCCAGGATGGCTCGGGATATGTCAGATAAGGACATCTTGAAAATGGAGTTGGATCAGTTGAAAAAGGAAGTTAACACTACTCGTACACCGGTGAGTAAATAATCAGTTGTTTTTTTTACTCATAGTATCAGTATTAAAAGTGAATCATCTTTAATTTCCTGTTTTTGAACAGGTCAATAAAAAGAGAGATAAACCCTGTTTGCTATAATCTCCTTCTGAAACACAGGTGGGCGCAAACTGTGCAGAAACAATTGCTTTTGTGGAGGAGTTGGCACCCGACGATCCGCTGATTAAGGGCGTTCCAGATGAAAAGAATCCCTACAAGGGCGACAAGGGAGGCTGCATCATAACATAGCACACAGGCATCTGGAGAAATCGCATCATTTTTTATGGTAGTCAGTTACATTGCTGTAATATCCTCGTAGAACTGTAATGGAGAAAATGTACAATAGGATGAAAACACAGGAGAAACCTTCCCCATCGCTGGATTATGTTCCTGTTCAAATATTTCTGCGTCAATTTGTAATTAAATGCAGATAGCTGTACGAAGCTTTACCTCAGCTGGCTTTTGGAGTTATTGTTGCTAATTCACACATCACACTACTATGATACTTCTGCTGCACTTCTATGTTATTTTATTCTAGTTGTTAATGTTAAACTGAAGTCTTGGTGACAGGATCTACAACATGGCAGTCACCTGTGTTATTGAACAAAGCAGGACAAAGTCATATAGCAGTCACGTCCTCCTGCTTAGTCTAATCTTAATAGGATTTCTTCACGGTAGCGGAGACTCTGGCCTGTTGACACATAGCTACTTCCTGAGCCGGAGACGCTAAGCTTATTCCGACCTCATCATGGCTTCCTTTTCCTGCTCTGCTCACCATCCAATTAGCCTCATTTTTCACACCCTCCAACAATTGCTGGCAGTCACGGTTAAATGCTTGGTCAAGAATCATGTGAGAGTATAATCCATCTGGAATGTGATGGCATTGGAGTGAAGTAAACACTGATAATCATAAATGATAAGTGAGCTCAAAAAGGTCACAGGTTTCTTTGGAGGGGGGGGGTGATTGGTTCAAAGGTAGGAAACTGCATCTTAGGCAATAAAATGTAATGGATCATTTAGAATGGAGTCCAGTTTCAAGCACAGCTGTGGCCATCTGCTGTAAAAATGTGTTTGTGTTCATTTAACAACGGTGAATGATGCAACTCAAGATAATTACAACAGTGAATGATCAGGAGTAGAAATAGAAATTGTTGATTTGTAAAATATGCATATCATATTTTAAAAACACTTTTTTAAAAAGAGGGGTTGTTAAAAATCAGCCTCGACCAAATTAATCATTTATAGACAAATCAAAACAATGATTTCTCAAAATTTTGGAAACACTACCACAGGATCTTCCTTTCAGAAAATTCCTTTGATTGGGGTAGAAGAGAATGGTTGGCTGTCAGGTAGAGTATCGATGTTTTAAATACTACTTATTGGTACAGGAGAGCAGAAAGAGAAACTCAAAGGCAACAACTCGTAACTCCACGCATCACAAATCAGGCAATAAATCTGGATCTCATCTATGATTCAGACATAACAATCCAGGCACATATGAGGGTCTAAGTACAACTAACTACGGAGGCCCTGAGAGGCAAGCAAAAAAAAGTTTTTCAGATATGCTCATTTTTTTAAGTGTTTATTTTTGTAGTAACAAATTCAGCCTTAAGAGAGTACCACTATCCGATGCGTGATTTTAGCATGGTTCGTGCCTTTCTTTGGGCTAGGAATCTATTTCATATATTTCAATATTTTTTCTTATCTTTCTTTAAAAAGAACAAGAACATAGTATTTGAACCGGAGCTAGTCTACCACTCCTGTTAGTCGTCAGGCTGTGAGCTAGTGAGGTTAAATCACAGCAGCGCAGAGACAAGATTACGCCATACATCTACTAATTGATTTTTAGACGCTATTGCATGTAGCCATTACTAAATCCCCTGTGATAAACTTTAACCCAAACCCGAACCCGACCCTAAACTGAACCTGACCCTAACCCGAACCCGGAACCGAATCTACCCAAAACCCAGAAATGAACCTTACCCCAACCCGTCCCAAACCCGTACCTGATCTTAACCCGAACTCGGAACCGGATCTTATCCGAACCCGGAACTGAACCCGGACAAGAACCTTACCCGAACCCGGAACTGGACCTTACCCGAACACGGAACTGAACCCGGACAAGAACCTTACCCAAAACCGGAATTGAACCCTAACCCTAATCTTAACCCAAACCTGAACCCGAACCCGTTCCGAACCTGTACCTAACCTTAACCCGAACCCCAGACCGAACCTTTCCCTAAGCCAGAACCAAACTCGGAACCGAACCTTACCCTAACCCGGAACCGACCCGGGAACCGTACCCGGAACCGAACCGGGAACCGAACCTTACCCGAACCCAGAACCGAACCGGGAACCGAACCCGGAACCAAAGCCAGAACCAAACTCGGAACCGAACTTTACCCTAACCCGAAACTGAACCCGGAACCGTACCCTGAACCGAACCGGGAACCGAACCCGGAACCGCACCTTAACCGAACCCGGAACCGAACCTTACTCGAACCCGAAACTGAACCCGGAACCGAGCCCGGAACTGAACCTTACCCAAACCTGGAACGGAACCCGGGACTAAACCCGAACAATTAGATTAGATTAGATTCAACTTTATTGTCATTGCACATGTCACAAGTACAAAGCAACGAAATGCAATGAACCGAACCCTAACCCTAATACTAAACATAACCCTAACTCTTACCCTAACCGTACCCCTAACGAACCCGAACCTTACACGAACCCGAACCCAAGACGCTGAAAAGTTTAAGTCTAAACTGATAACATAAAATGAATGCAAACAAGTCACATGTGTCATTGTTTCTCAAGTCAAATAAGGAGTCTTAAACTAAATTAAAGTCATTAATTTATTTTTGTCAAGTCGCTATTTACAATGGTATTTACGATATTGTGCGACGGTTACGTCTAAGAAAACAGTAAGTAGATGTACAGCGTATTCCTGCCTATGCGCTGCTGTGATTTAACCTCACTAGTTGGCGGCCTGGTGGCTGACGTCGGCATAGTTTACGGGGGTGGTAGACTAGCACCAGTTGAAATTCTATGTTCTTGTTCTTTTTAAAGACAGATTAAAAAAAATCTATAGAAATATATGAAATAGATTACTAGCCCAAAGAAAGGAACGAACCATACTAAAATCACACATTGGATAGTGGTACCCTCTTGTGGCCGCAATCGGTACTACAAAAATGAACACTGAGCACAATGAGCGTATCTGAAAAACTTTTTTTTGCTTGCCTCTCAGGGCTTCCTTAACTAACTGATATCATTTAAAGAATAACACAAATGTCAGATATTTTCTTCCTCCCATAAATTCAAAGAAGCTCAAGCATGCATTTATTACATGCAGCCTTATCCACTGTAATGCACGGCTCCCAGGTATTACTATAAGAGAGAAGAAAAGAAGAAGATCCCTGCAAGGAAATTTATTCTCTGGATTCAACCCATCCTAACTATATGAGGAACAGTGGACAGACCACGCACACACACACACAGCTGTGCCCAGGGACCAACTCCAGATCAAGAGCCTTGCAAGGGCAACACATGCAGACAGAGAACATGCTAAGTCCAAATTAAATAAAATAAAATAAAATTATGTATTGTAATCTGTTCACATGCCACCATATTTAAGAAATCTTTTAAATACTTAACTTATTAGTCAAGAATTATTCTAAAAAAGAATAATTCATTATGTTACAGATGATAGATTATGATGATAAACTGGAATCATCAGTCCAATGCATAAAAGTAACCCATTCATAAAATGGAAAAATCATAATCATAATAAATCATAACATTAAATATAGTGTATTATGAATTAAAATACACCATTTTAAGACAATAAATGCAACTCATAGCATATACAGTAGACATGCTGAACACTGTCATAGTAAAATAACACATCAGTTATGGAAATATTGGTCAATAAAGATAATGTTATCTCTATGTTCCAAATAAGTCAATAGCTCAAAGTCATGACTGTCAAATCAGTGTAAAAAGTCAGTATAAAGTCCATGAAGAGATATCTACACCGTTCAGAGATGTATAGTGTCTGAGATTTAATGTGGATCCATGTGGTGACAAAACTTTGCCCGTATCAGACCTGATGTGTTGAAACTGTACTGCTGTAAAGACATAAAACCAGAGATGTTGTGTATAAAGTCTACAATGACATTTCCACAGTGTCTTTATCTAAATTACCCTATTAGATAAGGACAACGGTGATCGATGAGCACAACACAAAAAAACACAACACACACACACAAAAAAAAAAATCTGTTGCAATCTTCAGATTGGACCAGATGCTCTTCCAGAACAATCCTTACACATTCTTTAAAACGTGTAAACTGTGGACATGTGAACATGTAATGGAAATCTTTCTTTATTTTACACAGACTTTCAGCGCCACCATGCATACTGTTGTCATTTATACTTCAATTTACAGCCCATTACTGCTAATATTATCAAAATGTCTTAGACATCAGCCATAAAACTGCAGCAAATTGGTACGAATGTAAAGCTGATGTTATAAATCCACTGAAAACATTGGAGGAAACTCTGCAACGCTACCTTGTCCTTATTATTTGTTTTGTCTGTACAGAAAAGGAGCATTCATAAAAATCACACAGCAGGCCACAGTTCTGTCCTGACACAGGATAAAGGAGTCTCACATTATCTTTATTGCTCGTCATAACACGAACAGCTTTATGCATTCACCGCTTGGTGTTTTTCTAGACCTTTGGCACCGCGTTGTAAAAGGGGCTTAAAAGTCTTCACGGTGTAACAGTGAGTTTTCAAGGAGTACAGGACAGACGAACACTGAGTTCACTATCAGCGATTTGCTCATCTCCACGATGTGGCTCTTAGTTTTCTTAGTCTGGGTGGTTATATGGGCCGGTGGTACTTACTGGTACCTGTTTGGGAAACCAAGTCCTTTCTCCTTGGAGTCAGTGAGACCACCTGGACCACGAGAGTTTGATCAGAAGAAGCGAGATAAGGTCATCAAGCAAGGTAAAGCTGCTGCGGTAAATTACCATTGAAGTGCAAAGACTTGACAAAGAGGACTGCTTATAACACTACAAATACTCCAATAAAACTTAACTTGCAAAATATATTCCTGTGATTAGTGGATGGATGTGCAGAAAACACAGCACCGATTCTACACTACAACTGCACTGCTCCACGAATAACAAGAATTTTTAAAAAGTCTACAAATAACTATAATTCAAATACAAAAAAAAACCATTATTATAGAAAGCTGTTGATCACAAATGCCACACTAACAGTAGAACTATCACACTACAGAACATGCTTTGGTCATCAGATATTGACATAAGTATACCCATCAGTTAAAATTGAAAAATAATGCAGTGTAATAATGTAGTACTTTTTTGCTTGTGATGAAATGTAAAATTTACATTGAACATCTTGATTTCAAACATAGCTGCATTCAGGGGTGGTGCAAGAGATCACTTTGGGCTCCACCATCCCAGTATATTGATGGGATGGATCATGAGCTCTCATCTCAGACCTTAGAATTATTCTAACCTCCTTTCTCTTTATGGTATTAAAGCATGCAAACATATGATGCATCGTGTAAACTTGCGGCCTATAAAGTCGCATATTTTCTTTGACCTTAAAGCTTCCATTCAAACGAGGCTTCGGAGGGGTTGTAGCTACACAGACCAGAGGAAATATGAATGTTTTTACTGTCTCAAGGTTTTACTGAAATTTAAGAGTTTCTTCATTGCAGATAGAGGCACAAGTAACCCTCTTTCACTTTTATGGTAGGTGTTTTCATCGACAGAGTTCAGTATTTAGGTGGATAATTAGATGCAGTACAATCTTCATGGCTCCTGATCGGAAATGACACCATTTCTCTAAAGGAAAAGTTTGCCATAACTTGGATTTTAGTGTACAGGGGATCAGCAGAATTTTCATGCATTCGTGTTTCGTGCTTAATCTTAATTAGATTATGGCCAGGAGATTAGGCGAAAACAGATAGCAAAACTTGATCAGGATCTACATTTTTATGACAGTTGCTCAGTGCAACCTTCAGACTATTTACGTAACACACTTATGTAACTGATGTTAAAGCGTCAGTATGTGTTTGACAATTTATAAATACATCACTGTATTAATCTGAAAAAGGAACATTTTTAAGTAAATGATTCGTGTTCAGGTTTCAGCCTTGACAAGGTGCCACAGGACCTGGATGTCATCGTCATCGGCAGCGGTATTGGTGGGCTTACAGTTGGAGCAACACTGGCCAAAGCCGGAAAGAAAGTCCTGATGTTGGAACAGCACGACCAGGCCGGAGGCTGCTGCCACACGTACATCGAGAAAGGATTTGAATTTGATGTTGGTAAGACATCAACGGCCATTTTAATTGAGCTGTATGATTAACGTTTCTTTATGGTTGAACTAAAGATCTCACCTTATCTACTGTTAAGGGATTAATGCATTAACACTAGAACGATTAAGATTACTTAAGGAAGGCTTACAGATACTTACGGTACAAGGGAGAAGAAAACAATTTATAAAGGGTGATGATCAGGGAATAACAAAGAACAACAATAACTAAAAAATATGTTTAGCCTTTAAAAAAAGCAGTTTGTTTCGTATGTAGTGGGAGCTTGATAGGTATCAACATAATATGACTTATATGGAGTTCTCCTGAATTCCAACAGTTATTCACAAAATGCACAAAGTAGAAAAAGTAAAATGAACTATTCAAACCCTAAGAGCTTGTGGGAAACAAAATGTTAATGTATCAAAAGATAGAAGTTGGGATTTGGTTTGTTGGAGATTTTTTAAGAAGACCAAACAAAATCATTAGAGGAAATGCAGCCAATGAAATATAATCCCATAAATATGACCTTCAAACGACCACAGCCTGATTTACCTTGGTGAGTTTTGTGAACAAATGTTTTCTCATTCTGTCCAGGGCTTCACTACATCGGTCAGCTCCATGAGAACAGTCTGCTGAGGATCGCCTTTGACCAGATCTCTGAAGGCCAGCTGGAGTTCCAGGAACTAAACCAACACTTTGACACCATTCAGATCGGTCTGGGTGAGGAGAAACGGAGTTACACCATGTTGTCCGGCAAAACTGAGATGGAGGTTCATCTGATGAAGCAGTTCCCTGATGAAACAGAGGCCATTGAGAAATTCTTTAAAATCATGAAGGTACTGTCACTTTCAGATCAACGATATGTAGCAATATGAAGAACTGTAATCCTCCAAAGCATCCTCTGTATTCCAACAGACCTCAGCTAAGAAGACCCACTATCTGGCAACTCTGAAGCTGATCCCACAATGGCTGTCCTTATTCCTCCTTAACTCCGGGATTGCAGACCTTGTGTCTCCAGTCTTTCGCCTGTCTGGCACATGTGCAACAGACCTAGTGAACACGCTGACCAGCAACAAAGACCTGCAAGTCATCTTTTCTTACCTTTTCTATGGTAGGTCCAGAAAAATATCACTAGGACAAAAATGTTACTAAAAAACGAAACAAAGGAACTTATAGTTATAAGAAAAGGGTTTGTGATTCACAAAGAATACAGATAAAGGGAGGAGTGTCATCTATACATAATACAGATTAGCGCTATATGCTTGTATAGAGCTGTTGGATGGGTCCATGAGCGTGAATCTGAATCTGAATCATAAAGCCCTTATTGATGTGTGTATTCAAAGGTGTTCCCCCAAAAGACTCCAGCATTCTGATCAACGCACTGCTGGTTCATCACTACAAACGCGGGGCCTACTACCCTAAGGGTGGCGCCAGCGAAATCGCCTTCCACATCATTCGTACCATTCAGAAATATGGAGGCAACTGCCTGGTCAGAGCGTCTGTCTCCCAGATCCTGGTCAACGACAAGGGAGCAGCTTATGGTGAGAATATTCTGAATCCAGCTCATCCATCATCTGATGAAGGAAAGACTCTCTTCACGCTGATAGCATGAACATGAAAAAGTCGACTGAGGGTGTTCTGTTCTGTGTCATGCGACAGGTGTGAAAGTGAAGAGAGGTCAGGAGGAAGTGGAGGTGCATGCACCAATAGTGGTCTCTAACTGTGGCATCTTCACCACCTTCCAGAAACTTCTTCCTCCTGAGATTAGAGTCAAGCCAGGTAAGCAAGAGGACGAGCTTGGGTTGAGTTTGAAATGTAGTTTTCTTACTTGGCTGGATTTGAAAATACAGCAGATGTCCTGGTGAAAGTCATTCAGAACGTTCCTCTTGTAGATATTCAAGAGAGACTGAACATGATGAAACATGGCAGGGGGTCTTTCTTGGTCTTCTCTGGCTTTGATGGAACCGAGGAGGAGCTGGGCTTTGAGTCTACCAACTTCTGGCTCTTCAAAAACAATGATATGGACAAATCGTGAGTATTATGCAGAGCATAAACAGTACAGTAACTGGAGATGCTTGATGGTGTTCATCGCTCACAAGGGGGCAATGTTGTATAAGCAGTAGACACTTTGGAGACACTTCCAGGATAAACGACTGTCTGCTGAAGAACATGCAGCTCAAATCCCATTTTGGTGATGATTTTTACAAAATTGGATTATATGAATTGGATTACATGAATTGGATTACATGAATTGGGTTACATGCTGAAGAAAGTCGAAGACAACATCAAAATGTATTAACATGCTTGATTTTCATGTACGCTGAAAAACAGATATTTCGTTCACAGATGTTTTTACATATTTAACCCACTCGCATTAAGACTGAATTGCAAAATCCAGAAGATGTGTATATTTAGATTTTATGCCCCCTTTACATTAGAAAACCTAAGGCAGCTGATCCATACATGCCCCAAGCAGCAGTCTGCTATTAGCCCACTAGGTGGGGTAGAGGATCAGCCAGGTTTTGGTCCCTGGACAGCAGACGCATGGATTCCTTTATGTGCGTTGCCAGTTTTTAATGAAACACACACCTCTCCATTTGAGGCATGCGGCCTGAGCTCAATGACTGCTGATCGAAATATGATATTTCTGTCTAGGATGGACGAATACTTTGCATTGACCAAAGAGGAAGCTCCTGATAACATTCCCATGATGTTCATCACAATACCTTCGTCCAAAGACCCAGAGGCCAAAATAAGACACCCCGGTACAATCTTCACACCACTGAGAGCAGGAGTTTTCACATTAGCATTCAGATCTGTCCTCCATGAATATCAATATATATGATGCCTCGTGATCTGTATTCACAGGAAAGTCTTGCATGACAATATTGACCATGGCGAAGTACGAGTGGTTTGAGGAATGGAAAGATACTACTGTGCGCAAAAGGGGTGATGAGTACTATAACTACAAAATGAGATTTGCAAAGAATCTCTTTGACTGGGCTTGTACTTTATTCCCCAAAATGAGGAGCAAGGTAGGATGACATGCTGTCTCTTTCATATGATTAAGAAGAATTGATTCATATGTATGAATGTATGTTGTTAAGTATCCTTTGTCTGTTACATCTATTACATTAATCTGTTATTGTGTTGTTAAGACTACAACATTGCAATGTTTGCATCGGTTTTCCAGTTGGTTTTCCAGGATGTGGCTACTCCACTGACCAATACACACTACCTGGGGGCCCAGCGTGGAGCCATGTATTCTGCTGAACACAACCTGGAGCGTTTTGACGCCGTGGCTGTGGCGAGGAACAGGTGCAACACCCCCGTCAAAAACCTCTATATCTCAGGTATGAAATCTCTACAAACCATTTGGAAAGGCTTTTCTATCAGATGTTTCTGCAGGCACAACGTAGTCACTCCTTTGTCTTGTGTGACTCAGTGACGTTGGGGTGATGGGCACAGAAACTGTCAGGACAAGCCCTCAGATAGATTCAAAGGCTACACTTAAAGTGGCAGGGTTGGTAACAACTCGAAACTCACTGCATAACAAACAAGTCTGGCAGTCTGCAAGGAGTGGCTGATTTTACTGGATCGGTTTACACGTGAAATTAAAAAGCAGAGGTTGTAAAAACCTTTTAAAGCATGTGAAGAAAAAGTCTTGGAAAAAGATAAAGACTTTGCCATCTGTTTCAGGCCAAGACGTGTTCAGCTGTGGCATAGCGGGTGCTCTGCACGGTGGCCTCCTCTGTGCCTCTACTGTATTAGATCACATCGTCTACATCGACTTGCTCCTCCTCAAGAAGAAGCTGAAGAGGAGGAAAGCCAGAGAGCTGACTCATCTCAGCAAGAAGAAACTCCAGTGACGCTGCTCTCTACTTCCCCTGCAGGACAATGTGTGAACTGCACAAACCTCGTGCAAAAGAACACTTGAGAGCCTGTAAAATCACACCAAAAGTACTGTGTGATCCATTTACGATATTACTATGGTTACTTTATGGAATAATGTTTATAGTACAGAAATATAAGCAATGTCACCAAAACAAAATTGGACCAAAACAAAGAGATGTGCAGGAGTTGCTGACAGACATTAATCGAGCTGAATGAATGAATGAAAACTACGACAATTTTCAAATTTGAAAAAGCACATTGTGCAAAATACTTTTTCAAGAATTAATTAAATTATTGTATGTGTATTTTTTCTCTATATACTTTACAAACTTGATGAGCAAAGTAAAATACCTGGATTTTTTTAACTGTACAATTGACTTTTGTTTCCAGTTCCATCTTCCATTAATTCAAACATCTTGCTACTGAAGCACAAAAGTTCCCCAAAGTAATGATAAAATAAAAACTATAGTCTACTGATTGAGCATTGAGTAATTGCTCTTTTGTTTGCTTATAATTTGATTTCCATGTGCAGTGATTTTCTATTAAAAAAATGAAAACCAGAAATAATTAACTGTACCTGTTGTAAATAATTAATATACTAACAATTACCAATGTTAATTCCATTAAATATAATGTATAATTTAGTTATTTCAATTTTAAATATCACTCTGTATTGCACTGATGCTGTAAGGCCCCACTGGATTTCTTGGTTCCCACCCATGTTGTTCTGACCTGACTTACAACCCTGCTGATGTTTGGCTAACTGGAATCAAACGTATTGGGGGGGAAACCTCAGACTTCCTGCACTAAGTGAACATTTCCTCAGTAAACGGTGTGTGCAGATTGGCTGGCAAACTGTGGTCTAAGGGACATGAGCGGGGGGATCCATGTAGAAGAATGCCTCCTCTGTCCAGGCAGCCAGTGGGATGGCAGTACCTCTGCTACTCACTCAGTCTCCATCCCTCTGCTGCACAAACTCAGGTTCTGCTCTGTGTGTGTCTCTGCTGTGCACTTTTACCTGCTTGTTTTATACAATGCAGAATGGTAGAATCTCAAACTGAGGCAACTGAGGATAAAAATAGGTGGAGGAGTGTTAATTATACTTACTTTGCCTGGCTGGGACTTCAGCAGAATATAACGTGTAATTACCCTGACTGGATAAAGTGCACTGCTTCAGCAAACGTAAACATCAACATGACTTCTACCACTCTTACTTTCCTACACTGCACAGACTGACTCCTTGGGTTATGAACAAAATAGTGAAGGAGATCTTGATTAGTGGAATAAAGTTTACTCGCTTGCCTCTGCCACAGGGGTTGTCTTCTGTGTATGTTTCGTTCAATTATCAGCGGCAACTCCAGAGGAGATTGCAACAAATTTAAATATTTGGTGAAGAAGTTACGGATGAGAAAAGTTAGTTTTTGTTGTGGCTGTTAGCGCTTTATATTTTGTTTTGTTGCTTTATATTTTATTAAATTTTCAATTTGTTTTCATGACATTTTCTAAAACTCATCTGAAATAAACTGTGGACACTTTTCATCTAAATGTAACAAAATGCATAAATTCATACCACATAGGATTGTAGCACACTAAACATTCATCCTTTAGGAAAAACCTAAATGTTTCAGACAGGATTAAGATTTTTTTATCAAAATTGCGGCTCACACTCAAGTTGATTGTTCGTCACAAAATTATGATCCCACTTGTCCTGATCAAGGTCACGGGGGCCTCGACCTATTCCAGCAGCCATCGGGGAACGCCCTGGACAGATCGCCAGTCTACAACATGGCTGACACAGTCACAAACAACTCAATCACACTTGAACACTTGAGAACCTGTAAAAATCACACCAAAAGTACTGTGTGATCCATTTACGATATTACTATGGTTACTTTATGGAATAATGTTTATAGTACAGAAATATAAGCAATGTCACATTTTGGACCAAAACAAAGTGGACCAAACTCAATCACACTCATTCACTCATTCACACCTATGGTCAAGTTAGACCATAGAGGTGGGAACTGGAGTGCCCAGAGGACTGGGCCTGGGACTCGAACCTTGCTGTGAGGCAACAACCATGAAAGAGATAAACGATTTCCTATGATTTGGGAAGTAAATGGTATGTATTTACAGGAGATAGCATATTTACTCCAATTTTGGTGCAAAATCAAGTTCCCCTGCACGTTAACACCCACTCAAACTGATGATGACAAACCTGGCATCCAAAGTGCTAATCTACTCAGTTGACTCTCGTGGCAGTTTTGGATTGTGTGTCTTGTTCCGGGACATCTCAAAGTTCCAGGACCAGTCAGGATGGACATGTCCACTCTTCAGTTGGAGGACAACCCTTTTTAACGTTTTACGTTACGCCAGAGATACAATCTTAATTTAGCCCCCCAAAAAAGGCTAAAATAAGAATAATTTCAGATTACATTTGTGGCTGTGGGCCTCATGATGTCCGCTAACCAGAGGCCATATTGTGCCCACCTTCTATACCACTGCATCAGTGGCTATAAAGATTTATTATCTGTGCACTTCCCACTAGTTTTTAAACTGCAAATCTTTTTAACTTTGCTGAAACAAAAAGGCTTCCATTTAATTGCAGATTCCAGTAAAGGTAAGTGAGGGGTAACTGGTAGATGAAAGGGCGGATTTCCTCCTCAAACATTCAGTGCGCCGAGAAGAAAACTGATGTCAGCTAGAATAAGCAGATCTGGGGAGGAATCTAATTTTTTCTTGACCAGCCCAACCCCCTTACCCTTTTCCTCCCCCTACAGCACGCAGCCCCTGCATGTTTAGACACGCTCTTAGTCAGGAGAGGCCCACAGGGTCGGATCTTAAACAGCCTGTCCACTCTTTCCACGGTCTCTCCGGCCTTAATGCAGTGACTGATTCATTGCTAATAAAACAACACCAACGCCGACTATCTCTTCTGTAGAGAAGGTGAACAGCGGAATCTGTAAACTTGTGAGCAGTTTAAGATTGGCTCAGAGAGAGTCGTCATGTTGCTGCACTGTCTGTGTCTCAGCCAGTTTTCTTTCTTTTCCAGATGTTGGAGCTCCTCCCCGCTGGCCTGCTGCAGCCTCCCACAGCTAGAAGGCAGCCAACAGCCACAGCTGCTACCAATCTGAAGACTCTCATAAGAAGCTTTATACAGACAGCCCACATAAGAAGAAGAAGAAGATGCAGCCTCACTAAAGCGTCAAGAAACCGTTTGGTCTTAAAGGCCCGACCTTGGGACGAAAACTAAAATCACCATAAACTGTGAAAAAGCAACTTGGCTCAACTCTAATCTTTGGTGATGTCAACGATTTATGAAATTGTTCACAGCAAATTTCAGACATTCCAGGTGTGATTCTAAAGTGGCACGTGGAGAACATATTCAGTGGGTTAGTTAGTGTACATGAGAAAAGGCAGAAACAGAATTCTTAATATCTGTGCATCAGATTATTGGAGCTGGTTTCCTGCTCTGGAAATGTCGGCCGAAAGCTGCTGCGAGGCCAATTTTCTGTTGAGCAAAATGGAAAGTCCAAGGAAAATGGCAGCTGCCCCAGTCGTGTCTGTCTGCTTTGAAGGTCTTTATACAAGTCCACATGTGTAGGCCTCCATTTGTGGCTCAGACAAACGGTTTTATGCAGTGTTTAGTTTAGTGCTGGACTGGAGGAAATATTTAAGCTGTAGTCAGTAAAGACATTAATTCACAATAAGTTTAGGTTCACCTGATCAGTATTGGTTCTTCTCAGACTGCCGGCTGAATTTGGTCAAAGGAATGTATTCTGGCAGGCCTCTGCTCTCCCTTTTCAGCTGTTTGCAATCTTTCCCGTGAGGCTGCTCTGCACATTCGATTGTAAATTATGTTGCATGTTGGAGTCTGGATGAGAGAGAAAAAGAGAACGAAGGCAAGAGGCTGAGAGCGAGGGAGAACATTTTGAGCTCGGCAAACAGTCTTTCATGCATGTTTTATAATTATTTAGCCAGTATGTACTTATTTTCCTGTTTTGTTTCCTCTTTTTCCACAAGCAACATTTAAACACTGAAAATGTGGAACATTTGTGCTTCTGTTTGGTTGCGTGAATAGAACCATCATCATCACCAAAAACAGAAGAGACGAAGATACCAACAGTGACAGGGGCATTTACTCTCTGCTTAATCTCCAAAAGAACACTGCCATTCCACATCTGGCAGCAAGCCACTTCTGTAGAGAGTTTAACAATGACAAAGTGGCTAGAGGAGACACGCTGTGCCACGGGGACACCCTTTCACAGTGCCAGATTTGACAGTAATTCAGATCCATCCTAAGTACAAGACTCTATGGTTTAAATTAATTGCTGATGATGTTAGCTGCAGGATAACCTCCCTCCCCCATTCAAAATGTCTGCCTTACTGAAAGTAACAATCCAGGTTGACTGAAAGAGTTAATCTCTGTGCTCTTTCACACCCATCTGCACTGTGTAAGTGCAGCTCCTCCTTCCACTGGATGCTTCGGACATGATCCAGAGTCTCACATTTCACCATTCAGTCTTGAAGTCCACCCTCAACTTCCAGCTATACCATCACATATGCCCACCCTCCTCCAGGCACTCTTCATTACCCTAATATTAACACGTCCGCATTCGTCACCGCGTCTTGCAGGGGCTTGTGTTTACATGGTGATCCAGCTTGAGAATTTTTGGGGTGCGCCTGGTGTTGGTAATTCTGGAAGGAATATGCACTAGAGGGGGCTCTTCTGTGGGCGTGGAGATGACTCCTCAGCACATGGTTTAGATAGAGACAATATACTGTAGATGAGATGCCTCAGGAGAAAAGCAAATATACTGATTTCTATTAGTGGGAAGTAGGAAACTTGCAGTCGGGTTCGGTGCTTTTAAAACCTTCCCAAAGCTTAAAGAAAGCTTTGAACATGAAACTATGTTTGTCATTAATGAGAAATGAAACAGGAAATATTTGGAAAAGCTGTGTCAGTTGGAGAGCCCAGCCTTTTTCCTTTTTCCTTACACAGTTTACTGAGACATGTTAAGGTCTTGTTCATCTGAAGCCATCTGTTTGTTTTTGTACTTAGCACAGACATGACAAACATTTGGCCAGGAGGTGGCACACTCAATTCCTTTATGGATTCTATCTTCTCTTTGATGCACTTTGGGATTTAACCTACATAATCTTTACATGTGCCCAAAGGTGATGAAAAAGCAGCACGTTGAAAGAATTTAACAACACGTGTCTCCCTACAATTATCAGATTCAGTTGACAGGGCTGGCAATCACACAGAAAGTGACAGTCCTGATTCTTTTAAGGTTAAGAACAAACAAACTCCCGGAGCAAACACATGGCTGAGGCCTGCCGTGTCATATGCTGCGTCCCAGCCTCGGTCTCCTGCTGATTGACTCTAATTCTCAAGTCTTGATCTCCCGTGAAACCTCAAGTGGAGTCTTTGGTCTCCCACGGGGGGAGAGTGTTTTCCCTGGCCTCAGCTCACAGCACAACGATCCCAAAGAGGTCGTACCTGCATGTTTTCACTACAGCACCGAGGAAATGTTGGCAGGATGACCAGCTCAGACTACACGGTGAACAAAAACAGTTGGTGGGACAATATTACACAAACTGACAACTTTCATTTGTATGAATAATTATAATAAAAATGTTTTTTCTTGCTCCTCCATTATATTATACGTGGAACAGGGATTCTCCTAACAGATAAAGAGTTCACAAGTAACATCTCCGGCACTGAAACTCAATTGACTCAACAGTTCAGTCAACATTAAAAATGTATCAAAAAGCACTAAAGAGCAAAAGAAGATCACATTTTTTTATCTTTAGTCATTTTCGTTTAAAAACTCAGGTTGTGAGATGACATTATAATAAGGAGATAATGGAAAAAAGTGAACAGAAAAATGTTCTGTCTCATGACTCATCCTCTCTGCAGTGTGTTTGTCATCCAGCAGGCTGACTGTGATCACATTACTCCAGTGAGAAGGCTGCCACACAGACAAAGAAATCACTGGGACCACAAAGAGGGACTCCACCTTTTTGACTTCTGCTCTCTGAGGTTTTCCATCCAGTTCCCAAACTTGGAAGATTTTAATTGGGCAAGATGCATTTGGTTCAGGAAGTGGAGTTGCAGAGTTGTATGCTGCACTGTATAGTCCACATAGCTATTGTAAGCAGGGGAGCAGAGAATGTGTTTTTATATACTGATTTGTTGATTGCTCACATCTATATAGTGAGCTGCACAGTTGGAATATAGCCACAGGATGTAAAGAGACGAGTCTGCTTGTTATGGCTTGTAATGCCCTAAAGGTACAAGAACTGAAACTTCACAACCTGAGATGCAGGAGTCACTTTCTCTCCCAGACACACACACACCCCCCCCCCTCTCCTGTAATCACACAGAGACACACGCCAATGATGAGGCTTACCTTGGCATCTCTGTCTGCTCCGTCCCTCCCCTTGAAGTGACAAGAGTTTATGGGTGACAGCACAAACCTGTAGTAGAGCAAAATTCCAGAACATTCACTAGTATAATACTTTGACATTCATGATTTTTCTTAAATATAACTTTGTTGGTATTACTAGCAAAGGTTTAGAGGTAAAAGCACTATGATAAAATCTGACCACATCAATATTTGCTCTAAAGTGTGTGGGCGTTTTAGCTCATTTATAATTCCACTTTTATCCAATTTACCTACAATTGGGCAGTTAATCTATTACTTTGCAGGCTCTCAGAGAACACATACTTCCACCAAAACTCAACAGTTCTCTGATGTCATTTTTCTGTGAACTTTTACAGTTTAACAGTGCATCTGTACTGCGTCATCTTCTGGATGTTCATACCTCTTAGAATCCTATCAAAATTCTTTATGCTGCTGAATCTACATCCGCTTAACAACACATTCATTGCATGTTTCCAGACTTCACATTTAGTGATGTCATAAGATATGCACCAATATCTTGATGTGTAGCTACAGGCATCGCGTGGATAATACAAAGTACACACTTACCAACAACACCTAACTAAAAAGTTGTGGTGGTCAAAATGTAGTTTAAGTTGTAATTAAGTATAAGTAGGGCAAATAATGACTTTATCTCACTTGTGAAGAATGTGCTTCATTCTGATAGATCACAAAATGCACTTTATTGATTTTGTTCTTAAATCTTTTCCAAATAAACATCACTCTGTTTTGTGTTATTTAGATCCCTGAAAAATGGTGCAAACAAATTCCCTCATTGGCTTGGATGGCAAAACAGGTAGATTAACAGTAAAGACACAATTTCATAGCATAAAATGATATGATATGTTCCATCGTTTGCACAGGACATCTGTTGAGAGTTAAAACGGTTGGCTGTGTTTTATCTGTAACGGCAATACGGTCAGAGCGTTGGATTTCTTTTCTGCAGCCCTTCTTTAAATATGGGAGAATGTTATTTTGAGTAATTTGGTGTCCGTCAAAATGGCGATGTCTCCATGACAGGTAACAGCCTGAAGAACGCATACAACGTTACATGCCCATTTACTTTGCCAGCGACAAACATGTCTGTAACGAAGTGAATTTCAGGTATATCAACTTTTTCTGTGACTAACCAAAAAACAATTTGTCTTGCCAATGAACTACTTCAGGGCTGTTTTGATTTTTCCTTCTAAAAGGTTTTGTTTCCGAAGCTGAAGTCACAGTGCAGCGCTGACGAGAATGCGTCCAGCGGTAGAGGCTTAAGTAATTCCAGATGCTTTTGAAATGGAACTCATGTGTGGGGAGAGAACAAAAAGATGTTCCCCTTTCTCTCCTTTATCCAGCAGTTCTGTTCCTCTGACATCTTTCCTTTCTTTTCCTGCTACACAACAAACAGGGCTTCATGAATGTTGTGTGCAATTTCCACACGTGAAGTTTAAGTTCTGCTCTATGTGACAGGACAACAAAATGTAAAAAATAGATAAATAAAAGCCTTTCCTCAAGCCGTGACAACAATACGGAAACAGGAAAACGTAGAGACGTAGACTTGCTGAAAAATTGGAACAAAACCAATATTTCAGGGTCACAATCATTCATTAAGCTTGACTGCCGCTTACATTGCATTACAAAAATTTCTGCACAGCCATTGGTGTTGTAATCACTAAAATCAAAGCTGGGTGTATTTACCACTTGTTTTAATGTATAAGCAAAAGCAGCTCCCATCACTTGCAAATCTACTAAATCTACTGACAAATTGTATGATTTCATGGTCTGTTATTTGTCTCCCCAGTAAAAAAAAAAAAAAAAAAAAAAACTTCTATGGGTACGAGCAGAAGAGGCTGGGTGTGGCTGGGCTGGGTTTTTGACTGGGAGAAGGTGGAGTGTGGTGACGTTGCGAGCTCACGGTCTGCACTGCAACCTCATGAACTCTGAGGAAGCCCCAGGGTGGCTCTTAGACTGGGTGTTTTCCCTCCCACTGCTGAGGGATGTTGGTGGGGAAGCAATGGGGAGGTAAAGTGAATCGAAGAACTTCAGCAATGCGCAAGGCAGGTAGAGACAGGACCAAAATCAAAGCTAGAGCGAGAGAGAGAGAGCGAGAGAGAGAGAAAGGGATACAGAGAGAGAGAAAGCGAGACAGAGAGAGAGAGAGAGAGAGAGAGAGTGAGGAACACAGATCAAAATGAGTTCACAGAAGAAGAGAGTGAGGATGTGGCATAAAAAAAAATAAAGTGAGTGAGCGAAAGCAAGCAAATCTCAAAGTACACAATGGCTAATTTTTTTTCCCTTTTCAGATCATGGGGGCAAAGAATCCCTGCTGACCACAAAAAAGCAAAGCATTATCCTTTAGTATTGTTCACTCTAAAGCAGCTTTTAAAACAAGGTATTACCAGATGATACGCACAGGAGAGAACATTTGAAAATGTGTCTTGTAAAAGGGCTGAGCTCCAGGAAAGCTGTTCTGAGGAGGAATGCAGACTGTGGAGTGTCTCGACATGTTGGAGGAGAGGTGGTGGGCTGAGAGTAGTCCAGTGCTAAAGGTTTATGTCCACAATCATTTTTGGTGTTAAGACAGCAGATCTCTATTGATACCTAGATCAATAAGTTTTAGTATGAAGAATGCCATAAAAGGCCATTCATAATTCAGAAATCTGAGCAGTTATGCACAGACTCCTGCAGACGCTCATTTGTCCACTGCTGTTTTTTTTTTTTTTTGTTACTAAAGCAAAGAGTAACCCTGGTCGCAGCCGTGGCCTCGTGGTTCTTAACAGTCCAGTCATTACAGTGAGATGAGGATGGAGGGCCAGGAAGATGTGGTTCCTGTGTTAAATGTGGGAGGCAACTGTGATTATCAGGGTAAGTATAACCATTAGATGTAATGAAAGTCTCACGCCTGCAACACCTAACCACTGCTGCAGTGAAATTACACTGACATTACCAAGCTGCCAATTTGATATACCAGTGTGCTTGTGCAATTATTATTAAAATTCATATCAAGAACAATGTTTCATCAGAGCGGATTTATTTATAAAGAATTTGCAGAGTCCTCTAAAAGGACTGTCATATTCTGTTCAATGGGCTTTAACGCAGACCGTCTGTTTGGAACGAAGTGAGCTATTTGGTGTAAGGCTAATATGACTCATTCTGCTTGGAAGTTGCCTTGTAAACGTGTGCCTCGCTCCCTCATCAACACCATTATCACACCGTATCATATAGAATAAGGTATATAAAATGAACAGAACAGAACATCATTTTTGAGTGTAACCGCCCTTTCAATAATCCACAACCTTGACCTATCATGTTTAAGGATTAGACAGCAGACTTAGTAACAATTCTACAACACTAACAGAAGCCGTATTTATGAGTAGGATAATAGTTGGATAACTGGAGATTTATCCACCATCACCATTTTGTCAGGATACACCGCTCCTCCCTTTTTTCTTCTGCGGCCGATTCTTACTTTTTTTGTCCGAACAATGTTTTTGTTCCTCCTCTTTGCACTTCAGCCAAGTATACTCCCTCTGTTGATGTGGCAGGCCTGGGAAATGAAAAGTTGATGCTTCATGTCAGACAAAGGCGCCTCCTCTTTTTTGTCTTTTGCTTGCAAACGTGGACAGAGATGAAAAAAATCATTTGGATACCAGTGACACAATGACACAAAATGGTCAGCAGTGAAAAGTCATTCAGACATGTGGGCCATTATTATTAGTTTGATTTCATTTTAAAATATCATGCATGTACAATTCATAGATAACATATATATTATCATTTATATATATATATATATACAGTATATTTTATATGAATATCGTGGGGAGAAATCATAAGCAATTCATATGTGTTAAGCCATGACACCTTTGTGGTGTCATGGCATATCTTCACTCCCTTTCTTATTTGGGATTACAAGGAAACACAGATACTTGTTGAAGCAACACTAACAAATGATTTTCAAGCACTGCATCGATGAATGGAGCCAGGAAAATGAACAAAAATTTCACGGCCTTCACTTTCAAAACAGACTTTCCTAACATGAATCTGTGGCAGGAAGAGACACATATTAAATGACAGAAAGGTGTGTTACAAGGCCAGCAGAGGAGCTCTCAGCGAGTTTCCATGATGTGATGTGGAGAGGGAGCAACCAGACATCTTGCCTCCCATTCCAAAGCTCAGCTGAACACGATCCAGGGAGGGACATGACACGAATCTAAACATGAGCAACTGCCTGCAGCCAATCACAACGTCAGTATCCTTTCCCCCGCCCACTATCCAACGCACCATAATCCTCTACTGTTACTTATTGTAGTTAAACGTGTGACGTGGAGACCTCAGAAGCTGCTGGTTCTCCTTACTATCCCTCTCTGCCTTGGCTCACTGCATCCTTTCCCTCTTTCTCTCCATCTTCCCTGGTATTTCCTCTCAAGAGCCAGTTACAAAGTCTGTGTCCCAGCTGAAACACTGATGCTGGCTGGTTAGGATGATGTTTGCAGAACGTTTGTTAGTAATATTGCTAAATCACGTGCAATTAAACACAAAAATATAATATCAAATGTGTCTGAATCTTATGTGCTATCTATTTTACAGTGTCCGTGTGCTTATATGTGAGTCATCATCATAACCAGGATGCAACAAAGTCTCACTGACTTGCAGTTTCAGGGGATCAGACAGTATCAGATATAAAAAAAAGTCATATCCACAGCCAAAATTCAGCTTTGACTAATCCATCTGAAGGAAAACTTTGACGTGGAATTCTAACATTGATTCAACGTCTTCGTGTGGGTTGGCCTAACTGCAGCTAAATCTGGTTGGAATCTTGCTGTGCTCATCCAGACAGAGAGGTTGTCCATTTCTTTGCACCCCTCCCCAGCGTCACATGAAATGTGTTTCTCCCAATCACCGACAGAAGGCGTTTAAACTTAGACCGGGAAGCAGACTTGGAGATCTTGAGACACTGAGCTGCTTTCGACGTTGAGCAGTCTGAATTCATCTCGTATAACCACACCACGTCCAGGATGCCGTATTGTCAGCATCTCGTAAAGATGAACTGCCAGCTCTCTGTCGGTGCTGCACGAATTTCACAGCTGCCCCGCCCCCGTCCTCTGCAGGCAGGGGGTCAGGGTTTACAGATTCATGGTTTCACTGAAATTCATTAAATCTCCATCCCATCACAGGTACACTAGCCCCTCTGCCTGCATTATGAGTGCTATTAGCAGAGGGAATCAGGCTGGCTTTATGGAGCCCTGACACTGGGAGGCCTGATCCCGTTTGGTTTAATCTGTTAAATAATGAGCAAATTAGCCCAGTGGCAACAATCAGCACTTTCGGCTCAGGTAAGAAAATCTGCTGTGTTTACGCTCTGTTTCCCCCCACATATGACATCAGTTAATTGAACTAATTCAATTATATTTCGGGTCATATTCCCTTTAAAATCTTATCAATATCAAACAGTGGCAGTAAAAACATGATGGGAAAAATAATTCTCTACTCTGCATCCATATGGTCAATGTGCTCTATTTTGCCAATACGTGCCAAGCTCCAAAGCACCAATGGAAGTTGCATATTTAGTGGTAATTTATCAAGCCTACAGCAGATCTCACCAAACCTCTACAACCACAAACCCTACGCTCACATATCTAATCAGACAAAGCAGATGTCCTCCTTGTGGTAAAGCATGTTAGATAGGAGACCTGGTACTCATACAACCTAGATTTTCACTGCAACAAAAATCACAATACAGGGCCAATTAGCCCTCATTTAAGACCGCTGGCTCCCTACTACACACTTCGCAGGAAACCCAAACTGGTTTCTGGCTACCTATTAATCTGTTGAAGTACCTGGAGCTGTTGTAAAACACAAAGGGGTGCCCAAACAAATTGAATAAAAATCCCTTGATCTTTTAAGTTAGTAAATACTAAAGGCAGCACAGGAGCATCAATGTTTAAGAGTGGACTTCTTCCTGTGAGGACCTTGCATATGAATCTCAACTTACTCTAATAAAGAGTATAATAAAACTGTCTTTTTTGCTTCAAACTCTCAGACTTTGGTCTTTGATCTGGCATTATGATGGCCGAAATTCCCAACTACAGCACATATGACAATTTTAAGAGATGTTTGAAATCTTAGCAGTATATCAAAAAAGATTTTTTCCTTTTTTTTCTGTGGTCGCGAGAAGAAAAGATAAATTAGCCCAACTGTGAAGAGCTCATGCAGTAATTACCACATCACTCCTCACTGAAATTAATTTCCAGGGATATTAGGAGTAAAGCAAGTCACACTTTACTCCTATTATCGATCATTCACCTGGCATATTCAAAGACAATGTTCGCTCAGGTTGCAGTACCAGCATCCAAAAACATCTGGTTTTGTCACTTTGAGACACATTCTGGGCTTAGCTAATAAACGTACTAGGATTTCACTGGAAAAGAAATTAGTGGGAGGACTGCACAGAGGAGCATCAGATTGCAGTGTTTAGACAAGTTTTACGCTGAAGAGGATTTCCCTACCTATCTGTCTGTGTGTCTATGTTTGTGAAGAGAGAACACACGTCAACATTACAACTAAACAAAACAGTTTCTCTTTATTTTGCACAGATCATCTTATGATCGAGCCCACGATAATCTAAGACACACCAATCGCAGTAGCATCTTGACTCTTGGTCAATAAGTAAAACTGTGCAGGAGTTTATTCATGCTTACTTCATAGATTGGGTTTTATTGGTGTTAGGCCACCTGGCATGCGTTAATAAAATGTTTTAACAGAGTCTGATATATAGAGTTCAGTCTGTTGTTTCTGGATGAGCAATTATTGAGGTTTCATATACAATTGTGACGTGTTATTGTGTCGAGATTTCACAAAATGGCTGTCCCAAAACATCTCATCATCTCTCTGTCTCTCTCTCTCTGTCAGAGCGTGTGAGGGCCAAGGACCAAACCCAATGGCTTTTTCCTCTCCATTCTATAACCCTCTAATTTTGCATTTATTTTGGGATGAGAGCAAACTCTCAGTGCCATGCCAGAATAATGAGAGTCAGTGACCGATTACAATTACTTTGTGATTTTCACTCACTGCCCTTTCCACTCCAGTCTGCCACTTACTCACGTGAAGATGTGTTTCTCCTTGGATAAACAGAGAGACGTTAAAGCTACAGCATAAAATGGCTGGTTTGTCTGAGAAAAGGCTTGCTCAGACCACCACACTGAGCAATTGCTGGACAGATGACCAGATCAAAATTACTCAAAATTGTGATTCTTTGCTTAACATGGTGAGGCCTCAGTCTGTTCTATCAGTGAGGTAAAATAATTGGAAGAAGCATTAGGTGATCTGGCAGCATCACATAATACCCAAACCAGAATCATGCTCCATACTTCCCCCCAAATCAACATCTGAAATCTGTTACTCCTGCATTTTCAGGGTGACACAGGAGGCAAGCATAAATCTTGCTCCTCCTCCAGGAGTAGCAGGGGTTGAACCACATGTGGCTGGCACACGGATGCCTCATCACTCTCCCGAGGCTTCCATGATGGAATCTCAACACGTCCAACAGTGGCCATCAAAAAAACCCCAAGAAGAAGTGGTACAGTGACACAAGTTGGACTTTTCCTAGAGCTATATTGAGTTTCAAGTCTTAGATAACCTGCATATAATCTTTATATTATCTTCACTGCAAATTAGAAATCAACTTTGACTTTGACTCAACATTTGTTCCCCTACCCCCTGGGAGACGGGCTCCTTAGAGTAAAAAGTAATAGATTTAAATTTTCAGTTGTTCCATGGGCAATAACACACTTAATCTGCACTAAACTCCATGTGCACTGTCTTTTACTGCAGGCGCTTGATCCCCTTGGTTGTTTGCTGTCATTGATGATGTTGATGTCGTATTTTTGTGTTCTTGTTTGTTGTACTGTCTTCTCCAAAACAAATTTCCCCTTGAGGAACAATAAAGAACTGAACGGAATGGAACAGAACATTCAAACTTAACTCAGCCTGACTTGTCAATTTGTCTGCTAAACTGCTGTAAAAAGAAACATCCTTACTTTAACAAATAGCAGGCAAGACTGACTGTTACTATTTCAAGTAGCCCAATCTAAAAGAATAATCTAAAAGGAAGGAAGGCACGGCAAAAGGAAGTCAAGCTACAATCAGCATGTGTGATCAGAATATGTTTACTTAACGGGGACAAATCAAGAGGCCTGTAAATGTAAACAAAGCGGAATATATCTGAGAAACACACTGTTTTTTGTCGACAATCATGACTGTGCTTCATTCAAATGAGCCGTGGAAGAGGACAACTGTCGGGATCGGGATCATTTGTCTTCTGAAAGATTTCTTTGCATGGTGAAACAACGCAAATATGGAGAGAGGAAGCATCTAACGTGGCAACTTTACTCACCTCCTCTGCATGAAAAGAGGAGGTGAAGTGCAAGGAGGTAGAAGACCTCTGTGGCCATTTAAATGGCTGAAGCTGAACACACTCCCTCTGCTAAACAGTGGGTTAAGAGAACTCATTTAGCCAGAGATGGAGGTTAGGGGAGGGAGAATAGACCACATTGCATTCTTTTGTGTTGAGGTCACTTTTTTTCTCTTCAGCTATTCTGAAGCACTCATCGAACTGGACTGCAAACTCTGAGGGATCCACTGCACATGCTCAGAAGAAACAGGAGACATGGTCTACTGGTGCTTCCCAAAAGCATCACAGCAGAAAGGTTACCGAAGAGGCTGAATAAGGTGCTACAATCCACTTTCTTTTACTTTTAACAACAAACTCCATTCATCCTCCTGGATAAAAAAACAGCAAAATCCCACCTACACAAACTAAGTCATGGATACATTTCTTATCTGTCATCATGCAGGTTGAAGGTACGCATTTAATGGATCTCAATGGGATCAAGTAGCAGCTTCTCTCAAAGTAGAAAAAAAAGTAGAGCATTTAATTAATTTAACGACCGATGGCAGACGACAAGAGACACGGCTACATGTTAAACATCTTGGCTTTTTATTTTCGAGAAGCACCTGTTCTGTCTTGAAAGCTTCGATTGGCCTCATACAACCCACCTGGTTTATCACATCCATAAAATTTTAGGCCCGATCCATAATCCATAAAATTGACAGAGATGGAACAGATTGCAGCTAGCAGTTGCTGATCATTTCTGTCAGGTGTGCAAAACATTGAATACCCTGTGGTGACTGCAATCAGACCTGTTCTCCCACTCTTCACTTTGAAATCATTTGGTTGTGATTACGATTAAATATAAACCCTGACCCAGGGGTCTGCAACTTTGACTATCAAAAGCAAACAAACAAACAAACAAACAAATAAAAGAAAAATAGACTATATTTCCATGTAATCTTTTGTCAAAGTAACAATGAGCCACTGAGGAGGGGCTAAAGAACCACAAGCAGTTCTGGACCCGCAGGTTGCCCACCTCTGCCCTAACCCATAACTTTTTAATCTTTCGCACAGAAATGTGCAATTTGCAGAATCGTTGGAAAATAGATAGCAAAAAAAAATCCGTGGCATGAATAGGAGGCAAAGTAGAGAAGAAGAGAGCGAAGTACAGCATAGGGCTTTCCTGCAATCACACCAGCCACCATGTACCTGCTGGCCAATCTCCACAGAGCAGAATTTCTCAGACGGGGCCATAAAGAGACAGTATCAAAAAGTGTTTTCACTCTCTCTGCAGGGTGGTGCTGCAGCAATGAGGAGTGGAAGCATAACAGGTGGATCCAAAAACCTAGCCTAAGACTACTGATTAACTCTGCACGAAGAGCCTTAAAAAGCACATGTGAGAATAAAACTCTTATAAAAAATTCTAAAAAAATACAACTGTCTCTCCAAAGATAGAGAAAGAAAAACAAAGACACAGAGAGTCAGTTACCTTAGCACATCATTCCCATGGTTTCCTGTTTGGTCCTGGAGGAAGTTACCAAATCAAAGCTAACAGCAGTTTTTAATCTTTCACTGCCATGTGCTCATGTTCGGCACTGGGACTTGGGGGCTTTGGGAAAACAACTCTAGCAGAATGTGAACAGGAATTTTGCTCTTTACAGAAAAAAAGCAACAAGATACCAGAACAGGTGACAACGATTCACAGCTATGATACATGGGTGAAGAAATGTTGACAATAAACGCAAGAAAGTCAGATAAACATTTTGACAGCTTTGTCCTATCACATGTTTCATGTATTTTTAAGCCTGCATGAAATTGGTTGAGGTTTTGTACTGACCATAAGTATTTCTATCCTTCAGACAGTTACCAAATAGTACTGTTGTCATCACATATGCTGCACAGATGAGGTGGCAGACTTTTCAGTGACCAAAGGTAAGGTAACAACTTTGCTTCCACAAGTCCACAAATACAGTATAAATACAGTATAATCTTGCGCCAAAGCCTAACAAGAATTTATGTCTACCAGATTCTCATCATTTTCCAGATCTGCTCCAGATCACACTTATTGGGAGACCGCCTTTGGGTTTGGATGTCTATTTTTCTATTCAGTTCTTTTCACTGTTAAGTGCAAAAAATCCAAAACGCAAAAAAATGCCTTAAGCCCAATGTTAATTAAAGACAGAAAAAAATCCTGTTTTCGCATTCAATTCCAGATCACCATGAACAATGCTCAACCTGCCCACCTTGTTCTATAAAAAGCGAATAATTCTGTAGCTTCAAGAGTAATCTGGCTGACATACCAAACATGGCCTTAGTTTTAAATTGAGCTTGATGACTGACTTATTTTCCTTAACTTGACTGGGAAACATTGTCAAAAACAAAAACGGGTAACGGGTAGCGTTAAATTGCCACCATTACTTTACATGGTTATCCTTTCTCCTTTTATGCAGCAATCCAGAAGGAAAAATAATATTAAGAAAGATGGAACAGCATTGTTGCCAGGTTGTATAATGAATTTAACTTCTGTAGAAGGAAAAGTTGCTGGAGGAAAATTTTACAAGAAACTAACTGCCAAAATAGAGATAACATGATAGCTTGTACTTTCCTTGTCTCAAAGTAAAATCCAGAGACAGTTAGTACAAGCCAAACATCTACTAATCAATCAGAAAAGACTAAAAAAAACAGGAATTTATTAATTTGTACAGTGAGTGGGGGATATGAAGCGTGGAGGGAAGTCAGACATGTGATCCAAAATATACCTATAATTTACTATAAGGAATAACTTCTGTCGAGGTTTTGCTCTGAATGTCGTTGTCTTCTTAGCGTGAACACCAGGACGTTCTTGATTTTTGCTTCTGTGGCTGAGAGGAGAGCATGACTCATCCAACAGATGGGAATTTTTTCCCCTTCATAGTTTCAGGCTTCCTTGTTTCCATTTTCAGTCTCCCTCAGTTTTTAACTTTATCTGCACACTTTTGTCTTTCTCTGTGGTAATTATAAATAAATAATTATAAATTAATAAAAAAAAACAACAATACACGCTAAACCCCGTTGTTGCACCTGAAACTTCGGTAGCTTCCCTACTCACTTACACACCTCTTTCTCCTTTGTTTGTCTCTCTTGCTCAGTCTCTCTTTTTCCATCTAAACATTCAATTCTAGCTCCTACTTTCCTCTCATGTGAGCATCTCTGTAGGCTCCAGTATTTATGGCTGCTTGTGAAGGGGCGGCAGGAAAGCTGGAGTAACTACATTTCCAGACGGGATCTCTGAGCTCATTTCCCCCCCAATCATTCTCACAAGCTGCTTTCTAACTGAAATCATCGTGCCCTTCACCATTACACACTATGGGTAAACAAAATTTAGGATCCAGACAATATAAATAAAATTGGTTAAACTGACTGACAAGGATATGATACCTAAAAATGGGTGGAGTGCATACATTGACAAATCAATCCTTTATTGAGGAAACTGGTTTGCTATGTACAAGTTAACCCCATGCATGTTGCAGGAACCTCTAGAGCCCAAATTCTACTTCCATAAGGCAGTATCTGAACAGTTTTTACACTGTAGTAGAATGGAAAACCAGAGATAAGAGTGGAGAGAATGGGCAGTGCAGTTAAAGCAGTGAGCCCATCTTTCCCAGATGTGAGAAAGGATGACCCAAGTAGGTAGGATGGAAACTACTTTGAACGAGGAGAAAGCTGTAAGCTCTAAATGCCTGAAACATCCTACAGACACCAACATGTTGCTTTTTTCAACAAAATAGTAAACAAATAAATGAAAAAACGCATTTTAATAGTTTTGAGTGCAACTTTGAGTCGTCCATTCAATAAAGTTTATGACGTACTATATGGAGACACTCTTTGAAAACCTGTGTCACTTTTTCCTTTTTTGTTTCTCCATCCAGAAAAGAATATTCCATCCCAACGTCATTGTGTTAACTCCCCCATCCCTGCATGGCTATAGACTCTCCCACAGTTCCAGCATTTTGTGGCAGGGAAATATGACACCCACAAGCACGGTGGGGAAAGGGGAGTGGGTGTCTCTTTGGGTTTTGTCTTGTTGTGCTAACGTGTGGATAACGTTGTCAGATAAGGGGGGTCTTCAATGTGCTTCAGTCATGCATAATTAAGGTTTCCTATGACTATGTTTGTCACAACCTGTGTCATGATTCGGCTTTTCTATGCCACAAGCAGATTTAGATATACACATTTTTTTAACAATTAAACTTTTGCATTAAAAGATACATAAACTAACTACAAAATGAACTTTCTTCCCCAAATGGTTGGCCTCATTAGATAGCGAGGAGTAACTCCACAGATATACTTTTCTCTGTCCGGAATGCTCACTCTCTGTCTTTCCCTGTTTTTAGTGTTGCCACGATTGCCAGCAGCCTCACACATTATCTGAAGTCAGGGAAGGATTCGGTCATATTTTCCATCCACTCTGTGTGTCTGACTGGATGTCTGCACTGGTGGGGGAGTGGAAGGGTAGGGAAAGGAGAGCAGAGAGCGAGAGAGAGAGCGAGAGAGAGAGCGAGAGAGAAAGAGTGGGAGAGAGAGAGAGGGAGGGA
>OMNV01002799.1:58772-90896 GCA_900303265.1 Brotula barbata
GATGGAGAGCTGAACAGTGAAGGGGAGGGGGACTGGAAGCCAGATGCAGAGACGAAAAGAAAACTAGACGAAGGAAAAAGTGCCTGTGCTGAATTCTGTGTTCTGTGAACGAAAAGAAGCCAGGGGCGGTTTTGTTTGACATCCTGTTTGCTCACAAATCCTACATCATATCCACAACAAACTAACATCAGTGGGTGCTACAGAGAGAAGACAAGTAATGTGCTTTTTTAATCAAAGGATGGACATAGCATTAAACTATCATTTGGACTAGTACATGAAGTACATGGGATCATGATAGGTATTAGGTCCGGGTCCTCACAATTTTCTCTCACGCCCCAAAAAGGGTCGGGGTGGAGCTTATGAGAGCCTGTTTTTTTTTTCACGTAAGTAGCTCTGGTTTCAAAATCAGTTGATTTAAATGGATGCATTTAGTAAATCCAGTAAATCTATCTAAGCACTTAAAGTTACGTGAATTGTTGAAGACCCAAAACAATACTGCTTATCCAAGTCAGGGTCGTGGTGGGGCTGGAGCCTATCCCAGCGGTTATTGGGCAAAAGTCAGGGTACACCCTGGACGGGTTACCAGTCTACTCCAGGGCCAACACATAGAGACAGACAACTCAATCACACTCCAACTCACACCTATGGCCAATTTAGATACTCCAGTTCACCAAACCTGCATGTCTTTGTAGGTTGGAAAAAAACAAATACCCGGAGGAAAACCACAAGGGAAACCATGCAAAATCAATGTAGAAAGGACCGTGGCCAATCAAGGACTCAAACATACGAGATTCTTGCTGTGAGGCAACAGTATTAGCCCCCACGACAACGTGCTGCTCACTGCATCCACTCATGCATCTACATTGTTTTGTGTTTTTGCTCTAGTTTTTTCTGTCATTTGGAATTACTTTTTTGTGATGAAATTCTTATCAATTAGGTCCTTCTAAATACATTTTATTGCTATTTACTTAGTGAAATTGAATGGGTGTTTATAAATCGGTGGTAAATACATTTTAATTTATTTTGTATTTGGCAGGAGGCATGTCTGTCAACCATAAAAAACAGGCCATCTTTCTCTGACAGCTTTCTCAAAACAGCAGAATCCACTGAACCAGGATCAGTCAAAGCTACAATAACCTATGGTGATTCATTAGATATATAAAATTGATACAAGGTCATCCAAACATGCTGCAACACCTCTTAGTACAGAAAATGTCTGGCTACGAAGCCTCAATCATTGAATGGCTGCTAGTGACGAGGTGTGAGAATTAAGAAGGGTAACATTTTCCTCTCTCAAACTCATGACTCAATCTGTGCTCAATGAGAGAAATGAAAGTGAAACTCTGCAACGTTATATTGTAAACTCCGCTATACCCTACATATAACTGTATGAATGTACAAAAACAGATTTATTGTAATCACTGTTTGCTCTCCTTAAATGAAAGTTTGTGCCACTTTTACCATCCATTTGATTCATCGCTTTGATGTTGCTATGACAAAGGCCTGGAGACAAACACACGTGACCTCCGCCCCTTGCTATGACAGTACGCTTTTCACTCCACCCTCTGGTGTGGACATTTGTAGATGATATAAATGAGTTCACCGTCTGACGGCTCTCCAACTGAATCGGACAGGCTACATCGGGAGAGATATATTCTGGTCTTTACTGTAAATAATTACAGTGAGAGTGGCACAAAGCCAATAGGCACAAACCTTAGACTGAAGACTAAGACAAAGGCCTGGCTGGTCTAGATGATTGTAGTTCATGTAAGGTTGTACTTGCAGTAGAAGTCATAAGAGGGCTGAAACATTCACCCTGTAATTGAGCATTTACCCATAGCGCCGCAAGGAAGTCCCTCTTTTTTAACTGGTGCTATTGCTTTGAATGAACTTGCCGAGTCTGGACCAAAGCTGGAACGTTTATTTTCACAGAAGCGACACTAGTGATTTGCTCGTCTGTACACGTGGGGCAGACTCAAACGATCTTGACAGTGAAGGAAGATTTTTGTTGGACTACTGTGATTTCCCATGGGTCTGCTTTATAACAGACTTAATAAAATCATTTTTTGTTGTGATATGAATTCAGATTAGCTTTAAGTTCGGTATAACTCTGCTGAGAAATTAAACCTATTTGATGCTTTCTTGACACGCAGTTTAATCCTAAAAAAATGTATCTATAATACAACACACCTTCCTCCACCCACAGATTACTTGAATTCAATATTTGAATTTACTGTTTTACACAGAGACGGTGCAGACGTTTATGGAAAAACAGGTTGAGCTTATAAGAGTTTCAACTAACTTGTAGGAATGTTGATGCTTGAGAGGTTACGTTGCATTTATTTATCATGATGGTGAACTAAATAGGCAAAGAATTTATAAAAATTGCATTTCAGATAAACTATATTACAATGTGGGGGTTCATTTGATAACTGACATTTAAATTGATAAAGGTAAACAGTGCAAAAAGAGATTTCATTTACAATATGGTACAATTTTCACTGGACCCTATAATTTTCGCCAACAGGACAGGGTGCAATGGGAAAATATGAAAGGTCTGTGCCAGACCCGTAATTGAGAATAATTAACAAATGACACTAAGGTATGAGTAATAGTGGCCTCTTTGCATGAGAGGGGGAGATTACAGTTTCAAAATATATACACAAATATGGTAAATAGCTCTTGGCACCTTACACCAGGTTGAAGACAATGAGGTAAGTGATAGGTGCAAACAGGAGAAGCAAAAGAGAGAGATAAAGAGAGATCTAGAGAGAGAGAGGGGTAGAGAGAGAGAGCGAGAGAGAGAGACAGAGAGAGAGAGAGAGAGAGAGAGTTTTGGCATTGTGAGCAGGTCTAGCAAAAGCTCAAAGCTTACAAGTAGAAACACGTGGACAAGGCCAGGCAGATGCGACGTGTTGCTGGCTAAAGCTCAGAGGCTTTTGGGAGAATGCAAAGTTTGGGTGAATATCGACTTGTGCCTAGTCAATGTAAAAAAAAAAAGGTTCTTGTCTTTTTTAGAGCACAAACATCAATGTGCGCACGACCTCTCTTATGCCTATTATAAATGTCAGCAGATCCTACTATAAAATCACTTGAGGTGTGTTGTATGAAAACTGCTGCTGCTTTCTACTGTAAAAGGTTAACAATTGAAGTCACTTTTAGCTACTACTTGGCACTGAAATTCACAGATTCACATTCACATTTTTTATACAACTGACAATCATCAATAAAAAATATAGTTGATTAATATTCTATATAATTTTCCATCCATCAACTTATTGATTGTGCCATATCCAATGCAGGGGTTGCAGGGGTTGGCACTTATCCCAACATCCACTAGGTAAGGCAGGATACACCCTGGAAAGGATGCTAGCACTGGTAGTGCACTTTGTTAGATTGTGTAGCCTGACATTATGAATGCACATGATGTGCTATTGAACCTATAAAAATATGCACATAAGATCTCTATGAGATGATACCAGAATCAAACATTTCAAAATGATACTCTGCTCAGCTTTTACTACACACACATGATCCTTCATGCAACCACCATAACTTGCATTAGTAAATGCCTCACCGATGTTCTCTTAAGAAAAATAGTCACACCGGTCACATTAACAGGACATAAAATTTAACAACCTTACATCTTATGGTGCTTCACTTCCACAATCTGTGATTGTCAGTGTTTAAAATTTCCTCCCACAAGTCCACAAGCCTGTCCAATGCAAATATTTTCTAGTTCCTTTTTCTCTTTTGAGAAAAAATTATGTCATGGGTTGATGCCAAGTGATGTACTTAAGTGTCTATCCTAAATAGCAAAATATTATTGTTGCTTCATGTGAGACCCAGTCAGAACGGAAGGACACTTGACTGCACCTAAAACGCCATCAAGTCTTTCTGAACGTTTCCACCCAAACCACCAGTCTGAACTCTGAGACTCGCCACAGAAATATATCATACGTTGCTGCAACATGAGTCCAAAGCAAACACCAGCAAATTACCAGTTCTATTTAAACTCTGTCCTGTGAGCTTCAGCTTCATTTCACTCATGGAAAGTCATGTGAAAGTACAGTTTGAAGATGGATTAATCTAAAGAAATTCAATGTTGACTGCATCTTCCCCATGAAGAACACTTAGCAAGCATGGAAAGAGAGTAAAACATTAGACATTATACTGAGGAATGGATATTCAAGTGGTGAAAATCATAGCAGTGTCCACTGGCAGAGGTCTTATCGAATGGGTTTCCTCTAAGGCAAACAACAGGACATTCCCATTGTCCTTTCATTTCAGATGCACTGAACCTGTGTGATATTCTCTATCTTCAACAATTACTCAAATGTGCATGATGAGTTTTGAAGTGTCCTCACCTTTCACAGATGCCTTCCAGCTGTGCAGTATAAATGACTTTTGTTGCCTCATAAGATGCAAAAGTCAACTAGGCTAAAAGGCTGTAGTCATACCAAAAGCAACACGCAGCTGTAATACAGACACCGGATAACAACATTTTATGAGTGATAAAATTTGTCAACTTAGGCTGTTGGTTCTGTTTTAAGCTGAATGTTAACATTTGCAAGCATGGTTAGCATGTTAACTTGTTCACAGCTTCACCTTAACTAATAGAACCGTGACATGTTAGCTAATTAACAGCTAAGCCTAAACTAGTGGAACTGAAACATGATAGCTCCTTAGCAGCGAAACCTTAACTTAATGGAATCGTAGCATGTTAGCATGCCACTGTTTAGCCTGTTAGCTCGTTAACAGCTTAATCTAAACTAATGGAACCAAAACTCAGCAGCTGAACCTTAACTAATGGAACCGTAGCATGTTAGCTCGTTAAAGGCCTAGCCTAAACTAACAGAACTGAAACGTGTTTGCTCCTTTGCAGCTAAACCTTAATGGAACCGTAGCACGTTAGCATGTCGCTGTTTAGCATGATTGCCTGAATTCAGCTGAACCTAAACTAATGAAACCAAAACATGCTAGTTCCTTAGAAGCTTAACTAATGGAAACGTAGCAGGTTGACATACTCACAGTAGCACCTAGCTCATTGTCCAAATGTATGCCTGACAGAGATTTTTTATTTTATTTTATGGTACTTAATGGTATTTAATGGTACTTTGTGACCTTATATTAGGTGACAGTTGATATGTTGAGCTCACTCATATAGGGTAGCAGATCTACAGTCAGATACAAGTATCAGTCTCATGCTAGCTCTCTCTTGGTGCAAAGTTTATAATTTTGTAAGTCTTGTCACATGCATTGCTATTTAATTTGCAATTTTTTCCTATAAAATTATGTCTGAATGCAAGAAACACACGTACAGTGTTTCTTCGTTTAACAAGTAATTGAAGAGGAGATAATGTTTATAAGTAATTCCTGTATTTATTCTTTTATTTTTTGTTATTATTTATTATCATCATTATTCTTACTGCAGCATCTGTGTTTCAGTTGTTTTACCTTGTTCCTCCTGTGCTCTGTCTTCTTTCTTGGGTGGATATTTGCACAGGTGACAGGATGGAAACTGATTCGATGATGTTCAGTGGATTGGATTGTTGTCTTCCTGTACTGTTTCTTTTCTGGATGAAGATAACTTGGCTGGTGTTCTTTGGTTACATTTAATACAAAAAAAGGTTGGTGTACAAGCCAGTCGTCATGCGTGTAAACCGTAGGATACATAATAGCATATCAGTGCATAACAGCACTGAATACCTTTTTTTGTTTCATCCACAAAATTACAAAGAGAGATTTGTATTTTGTCAACAGAAATGTTTTGACAGGGATCTCTTAAGTGCAAAAAATGAAAGAAACAAGGATATTTTATTTCACTTACTGTACATATTGAAATGGCACTTGACATAATGCAAATGCCACTGCAACATTACAAAGACCAAAGAAAAAGAGATGTAAATAGGCATTGAAATGGAGATTGACAGGTGTTTGTCTGGAAATGTCATGTGTTTAGTGCTGTCCAGCATCTTTCATTTGACCGGGAACAGATGCAAAAAAAAAATCTGCTTAAAACAAACAAAATCCCTGATATCGTTCATTTCTTCCACAGCATAAAAATGATGCACGTCTCGGCTAATATGTAGTTTTAGGTAGCACTTTTATTGCCTGCACCATTACATGTAAATAAGTATTATTTGAAATGTTTTACATCTGAATGACTTTCCTATCATCATGATATTTGTGCACTTATTTAACTCAGAATCATAATTCCTAATAATGTGGGAAACTGTTATTCCAGTCACAGATGATGTTTTCTGTTTTCACTGCATTGTTTTAATGTAATGTATCCAAATAAAGACAACTAGATTCAACCTGACAAACATTATTTGTTACCAAAATAGAAGTAAATTTCAGCTTGTATCTTCACCTATAAGAGAGGTACATAAAGCTACTTTGAAGTGTTTTGTTCCATTGCTGTCGTACTGTCGAACATGACTTCCTTTTCATTACAGACAGTCAAACATGTGCGTTTTGATCTTGTTCAAACTCAGGTTTCATGACAATGTAAAATATTCATGAATGTTATTGTCATCCACTGATTTCAGTAGTGACCACAGCACCAGTTCTTTGGGTGAGTGTCCAAAAAAAAGACAAAGGCAGAGTAAATGAAAGGTCAGATTGGGCCAAACTGTAGTTGTAGGAGAAGCTGCAACGTGTCCACCATGAAACCAGTGCTTTGTGGATCTGCCAAATTTTCTTCTCTCCCTCCCTCTCTCTCTATCTCTCTCTCTTTCTCTCTCTCTTCCCCTCCCTCTCTCTCTCTCACTCTCTCCTCCCTTCTTGTAACGTCACACTGATAAGATGAATTTGATTTGTATTAAAACAATTGTATTTATACACGACAGCTGACATTGAAATCATCCTTGGTATTTTAAAGACTGCATAAGGATGATGAATGAAAGGTGGAAATGCATTAAGCATTACATATTTGTGAATATTTGAGTGGAATTATTTATGATGGAAGGGGCATTTATGAATGAGTACAATTTGTGAAATAAATTTTTGATATATATTTTTATTTTTTTTCTATGGTGCTTTATACTCACAGGGAAGTGCAGAGCTTAATACATAGGCATGTGCGTACAGCTTGTATATAGAACATCAGTAAGCTTTCAATCACTGAAAGTAAAAAAAAAGAGACTGAAATCAAATTTAAGGTCATTTTAATCTCCAACTGATTAACTCTCCATGCGTAAAATGCGCACAGCACATATGATTGACTGAAAATGCCTACTGTGAACGTTTTCCATTGTTCTTACACATATAAAACAAAAAATAATAAATGACACAAAATTATTTCTCGCACTAACGAAATAAAACTCGTCCAGTGTTGCTGGGATTATCCTGAATAAATCATTGACACGTGGCCTAAAAAAGCATGATGTTTTCTAAAATAAAACAGTCCAGTGTCCAAACAATCACTGATCATCTCGCAGACAGTATCTCAGGCAGGAGGCTGAAAAGACAAATCACCCCATGAAAAGTTTTTACGAGAAAAATCCACGAAAAGCCTGAAAATGAGCAAAACACGTCTGAACGCAGGGGAGCCGACGCGTTAATGATGACTGCCCTCACCATCCACGTTTAAGCTGAAACGTGAACTTGTTTGACATGCTTTAAGACGGCCCCTCTGTGTGATGAAGGAGGGACTCGGACTAGAACATGCACAAGTTATCTGGTGCGCCCGGGACCTCCCCAAAAGTTTTGGCATATAAAAGCCAAGCTTACTCATTTGTTTAAGCAGTAGGGAGTTTCTGCTGGGGTCTGGATTGGAGTTACATAGACCGGACCCGACCCTGTATGATTGGTGTCTGAGGAGAAAAACAGGACCCCCCTTACCACAAAGAATCTACATGTCTAATATTTAGACATGTTCAGCTTTGTGGATATTCGGTTAGCGCTCCTGCTCAGCGCAGCCGTGCTTTTGGTCAGAGCTCAAGGCGAGGATGATAGTAAGTATCATTTTTCAAACATTGATTTGAGTTTTGTTGGGACTGTGGGACATCTTCAGGATCTGGATAGTTCGCAAGGATGCTGAGCACTTTGCCGGAACTGGTGCTCTTTTGCGGGCTCTGTGGGATACCTGACTCCAGTGGGCTGTGACGGTGAAAGTGTGGTACTCAGTGAGACGATTTGATGAGACTTTGATCATTTTGGCAATCTGGAAGCGAATAGGAATACATAGAACGGGACTTTTATTGTTTGCTGCTCCCTCTGGCATAGTGCGCCCTCCTGCTGGAGCGCAAATGTGTTTTCCAGATCGGGGGGAGTTAAAGCAGCTGCATCTGTGATGCGCAGAGACAGGGCATTGGGTTTAAAGTGGGTTACGCACAATACAAGCATGAAAAACGCGTTGAAATGACACCACGTAGGTGAATCTGAATTACACACAGTTTGGAGAGTTTTAGGTAACACATCTATAGAAATGGCGAACCAGAGTTCACAAAGCCTTGGCACAGTTAGATTTTTCCAATAGTTACATAAGTAACGTAAAAACTGAGCACAAAGCAGTAGGTTTTTGGAATAGAAATGCCAAAACGGAGACGTTTTGTCCTTAAAGGTAAAATGAGGAGTTTGACTTTTTTTGTCACAGTTTTGTCCAAGTTGTGTTAAATTGAACACATTTTATCCAAGAAAAGAAATGGAAAATTTTTGCTAAAGTCTGACGTCGACCGCGAAATTGTCTAGACATCACTTAATCATGGTACAGATGAGGGTGTGCGGAAAACCACTTTTTGCTGGTCAATAGCGCCGCTCCGTGGCAGAAGCTGGAATTACAAACCGCGGTCCACCCACCTCTCAGGTTCAACCACACACACACACCCACCAGCCCCAATTGTGACTTTCCACTCGTCGGTTTTTGGAATTTGGAAGAGAAGATTATGCCCCCTACCGTGACAATAAAAGAGTAACTTTTATTCCAAAAGAGAGAGGAATTAACCTTATTGTAACTTTTTGTGATCCTGACAGTCATCAAACACCGATTTTTTTAAGAGAAATAATGAATAACAAGCCTCAGCACGAATTTAATCATTTGAAACTTTATTCCACCCGAATTACAGCCTTGCTGCATGTTGACTATACGACACAGACAAACCTTCACAGTAACATTTTTGCATTGTGGCGTCATTAAGCAAGGCGTTAAATGTGTTTTTTTGTCTTTCCTCGTCGCCAGAAGTGTTGAGTTTTTAAGCCAATTTGGACAAAGCTGTTTTCCAGACATTCTTCACCTTTGCACATGTATCCAAAGTAGATTTTACTCATACATTCTAGATGTAAATCATGGAATTACAGATGCAACACTTTACTCTGAAGCATTGACTCCACATGTGTAAATGATAATCGTCCACTGTGTCTGTGGTGATTTGCTCTTACCTACTGTTACCAAGCTCACTGCAGTTTTGTTCTTCTCAGGCCAACCCGGCATGTGCACACTAGAGGGACAGTTGTACAACGACAAGGATGTATGGAAACCAGAACCCTGCCAGATCTGCGTCTGCGACAGCGGAACCGTCATGTGCGACGAGGTGATCTGCGAGGACACATCCGATTGCGCAGACCCCATCATTCCCGATGGAGAGTGCTGCCCAATCTGCCCCGACGGAGATGGTACACTGCCTTGATCCTCCTCTGCTTTTTTTTTTTTTTTGCTTTTTTCGGTTCAGTAAGATTTTTGGCGACCCCTAGCGTTTTCCCAGTTCATCCTTGACCATCCATGGCTTGCTGGCCAGAAAGGGACTTGAGGCCCTAAGCCTGCCTCCTTGTCTGGGGATTTACCTTTGGATTTACTTTTTCATCATTTAAATATGGATTACACCTGCCCTGACGAAGTCTGGCAATCAGTGTATTAATTTCCCAACACACCACCTTGTAGGATGAGACTGCAAGGTGTAACAGGGCCTTAAACACATCACAGTTCTTTCCAAAAACATTTCTGACACATATTTCCCACCGTTTTCCTGCAGAAATTATTTAGACTATAGATCCATAAACCATTTGATCTCCAGTAGCCATGATAAACTGCTTTTGCCAACTCTCTCAGCTTTATCTAAGATTACCCTTTGTGACGACATTGTGGTTTTTGTGAATGTTGAAAAGGTTTTGACATTTTCTTTTTCTCCATTGGTTCTGTAGGACCCCAGATGCCAGACCCCTATGAGGTATTTTGCCTTCAAATTTTGATCTTAAAAACTATGTGTGACATTAGATCAAAACATCGTAATATAGTTGTATATAGTTTAGCTTAATTTGTGGTTATATGTATTAGTGTGTCGTGGTCTATATTCTCAATAAAGCTCTCTTTTACTTCTTCTTTATTATGAGTGAAACATTGTAGCATGGCCTAAATGTCTTTTTCTGCTTGTCCATAGCCAATTAATGGAGATGTTGGTGCCAAGGGAGATAGGGTAGGTTCCATTTCATGAAAATTCTCCATTTCACTTGTATTTTTAATTTGTATACCTATGCTTTACTGTGTACTGTATAGTCTACCAGACAATGTTGTGTCCAATATAGCCTCGGTGCTTTGGATAGATATTTTAGAAACATGATTATGTTCTAACAGACATACATTTGGTTGTAATTGTAACAAAAATTACAACACCCTGTTTAATTACAGTCATAAATCTTGTTTATCTGCTGCGTTGCATATGGCTGATTATTCATGTTTCTGTAAAAAAAAGTGGCAAATTAATACTTTATGGTACATTTACTCTATCAGTTAGTACATGCGTAAAAATGTACATATTTAGACATCTTTGCTGTGTGGTCCTACACCAACTGCTATGACGTAACTACAATTAACTGTCATATGTATGTCAAAAGGTCATAAGGTCATTAAAAGTTCATAGGTCACTATGCCTGAGATCACATTGAAAGAGTAAGAGTAGAAACAACCCAAACATGCTTAAAATTAAACCATTTACACCTTTCAGAAATTACAGACCTTAGAGAGACACAGGGAAAACAGTAGCATTTACTTCATATTATTTCTTATTCACATTTTTAAATATAAGTACTTATTGCATAGTAATGAACGCATACATATTGCTCAATGAACAAACGTAATTCCTCTTGTATGGAAAATAAAGTAAATTGAATATCTGTTTTTCGTCAGGGATTACCCGGTGCTCCCGGCAATGATGGCTACGATGGACAGCCTGGCCTTCCCGGACCCCCAGGCCCCCCTGGCCCCCCTGGCCTTGGCGGAGTAAGTCTTTGTGCATCCAACACACGATTGAAATCTTAAAACCCCCTCCTGGTCTTGTTTGGTATTGAAAGCCATCGCACATTTCTGACTGATCATGACGTAAATCAGTGATCATCAATTTTAAATACCATTAGGAAGAAAGATGAGAGACATCTTTGAGAAACGGAAATATCCTCCTTGGTTATTTCAGCACTTGGGCTGCAGACAGCTCCCTGGTCTACAGTCCGAGGTCTGATTTAATAGAATCAACCCAAATTTATCAATAGTATTTTTGTTTTAACCATGACAGTGTAAATATTTTCTGTGTGTTACTAGGCACATATCCCCCTTCATTAAAATGTCAAATTCCAGTCAAAATATGTACACATTGCGATTCAGAACACCTCAGAATTAGCCCAAAATCAACTGACTTCCTTTAAAACCTTAAATTAAATCACCACAACAAAGCTTAGTGGCTAATTCATTGTCCTTTCCCCTACAGAACTACTCTCCTCAGATGGGCTATGGTGACCACTCCAAATCCAGCGGTGGCCCACCTGTTCCTGGACCAATGGTAGGGTGAATTTACTCTTATTGTTTAACGTGACAGAGAGGTTCTTTTTATGTTTTGACTGATGGGATTCTTCATCAGGTTCTACAGATTTTGTACTTCTCTGTACAGCCTTGAGAAACTGCTGTTCTAGCTAAAGCCTGCTCATGCCTAGTGGCTCTTTTTTGTTCCTTGTGCCAAATGAAGACAACCTAATGACCTTTTCTTCTCATCTTCAATAACAGGGTCCTATGGGTCCTCGTGGTCCTCCTGGATCCTCTGGCTCCTCTGTAAGTATTGCATGACAATTCAGTATCTCATATGGATAATGATAATAATCTTCAAAATGTCACATTTATTGAGCCATATTCACCCACTGTCCTTATTGTCCATCAGGGTCCTCAAGGTTTCAATGGCCCCCCTGGTGAGCCTGGTGAGCCTGGATCTTCTGTGAGTAAACTAAATGTTTTTCTTATATGAATATTTCACAGTTTGTCTGCAATGTAGATTTTGAGTGTGTGGACAATTTAGCCCATTTCTACATATGAGACCAATAATAGAGAACTTTCCACATCACTTGCAACCATGTGAGATGTATAATATTTGTACACAATAGTAACAAACAAACAAAATAGTTTCGCAAAATTGGAGGAAAAACACAGAGAAGTCAACACAATTCTACTTTATTAATAAGGTTAGAATTGTTTAATCTCTTGACACCTACTGTACCATCACTTCCACTTCCTGTTGTACTCACTGACCCACTGAGACATGTCTGAGCACGCACACCTGCACACCCACACGTGTGCACACAGACTTTCTAATCCAGTCATTTATCGGTGTTTGTAGGGTCCCATGGGTTCTCGTGGTCCTGCTGGTCCCCCAGGAAAGAACGGAGATGATGTAAGTGATATTGTCATGCTGACCCCTCCCTGTAGGATGCAGGTCCACTGGTTGGTATACCCATAATGTATATTTCAGGTGTTGCTAACCTCCGTTTGTCTCTGACAGGGTGAGCCCGGCAAGGCTGGTCGCCCCGGTGAGCGTGGAGCTGCTGGTCCCCAGGTGAGTGTTGACCTTGGAGGACAGTCACACACACACACACACACACATACGCATGATCTTATTAGAATTTATATTTGATCTTATGATTTAATCATTTTAAAATTTAATCACATTTTACCATTTTTCGGTATATACAGTACATATTTATGTGGCCAGATGTGAGATCAAACCTGAGTTCTGTTTGCTCCTCCTCTCACGTTGCAATATATAATATTTTTGTAAAATCAGTCTTTGAGGTACACTGTGTTTTGTTTTGTTCTTGTGTAGGGAGCTCGTGGATTCCCCGGAACCCCTGGACTCCCCGGCATCAAGGGACACAGAGTAAGCATTTAAGTGCCCATAGCATCATATCATATTCATTAAATATTGCTGCGATGGCATTATGAGTGGTATCTTGTCACATGACACTGAGTGATTTTTGTCCACAGGGATTCAGTGGTCTAGATGGAGCTAAGGGAGATGCCGGACCTGCTGGCCCCAAGGTAAAATAGCAGGATGTATCAGATTGAAATGCTGGTCAACTACCCTTGATATAATTTTGAAGCGAAAGGCTTTTATAGTGTACTAAAGCCATATGAGCTATAATACAAATATTTGTTTTTATGTTTTTTTACTTATTGTTCCTTTTGTTTACAGGGTGAGCCTGGTTCCTCTGGTGAGAACGGTGTTCCTGGTTCTATGGTAAGTTCATCTAATCTCAATCATTCATCGTGTTTGCTATAGCTTTGCTAGTACAGACAGGATTATAAGGGTAACAAAGTGGTCTAACTGATATCTAATTGTAAGGAATATAATGTCTGTGGTCTTCAACAAACTAATAACATTCTCTCTTTTTGTCTTTCCCAGGGTGCTCGTGGTCTTCCTGGTGAGAGAGGCCGCCCTGGAGCTCCTGGCCCTGCTGTAAGGACTGCCATGATGCATAAAGTTTATATTTTGAAATGAAACGTAAAAAATTGGAACAGTGCATCCTGTACATTTGTGAATCACTAGCCGTAGATTAGAATTCCAATAATATTTCCTTTGTGTGGTCATGCTCATAACCCTGTTACTTCCTCTCACTCACAGGGTGCTCGTGGTAACGATGGCAACAGTGGTGCTGCTGGACCCCCTGTAAGTATTATTTTTTCAATAATGTACTCTACACACTACCAATTAAAAATCCATGTCAATTATGATTATGATATTGTTTATTCTAAATTCACCATCAAATGTTTCTGTAAAGGGTTTCATACACTTGTTTTGGTACCAAACTCTGTAACTTGATGTCTCTGTGCATGTGACCTTTGACAACATTCCACTTATTTATTTTGCAGGGACCCACTGGACCCTCTGGTCCCCCTGGATTCCCCGGTGGTGCTGGAAATAAGGTAAGTTCTCTAGCCACTTTGAAAAATTGACAGAAGTGACCATAAAAGAGATAATTCAGCAGTTTTTCTTACTCAAAACTCCATGCAAGGTTATGTCAAACAGTATCCATCTGTTTCATGATTCACATCTAACTCGGTTATTGTGATCAAAGCCCAACAAGTTTTAAAAACTCCGTCTATTACCATGCCTGTCAGGGAAAAGGTAGAACATCAAAGAAATATGAGTAGTTTGCTCATTAGTCTCCCAACTGTTTGATTAACCCCAGGTTGGTGTATTATTTATAAAATCAGGGACCTTTATCGTCTATATGGATTAGGCACTGCCACTCTACTTGGACTGTAGGAGATTTGAGCACACCCAGGATTAGTACAAAGCAGGGAAACATCCTACTGGAAATACTCCTTTAGTCAATCACAGTATTTCCTCTCCTCTCCTCTGCTTTCTTTATGATCTGCCATTAGCCACAAAATTGCAAAAATATGAAATACTCACTAAAAGGCCAGATAGTTGTTACAGCCACCAGATGGCATCAGTAGACCTCAAATCTCCACTGAAAGGCCTTTTACCATAAGCGTTGGATGAATTTTAATATCCTGCATCCCGCACCTGTTACAACTTCATAAACACGTAGGCTATTCAAACAATCAAGAAAAGGGAAGTAGAAAAATGATGATTTGTGTACCCCTCTATATATTCTTTCTATTGACTGAAGTCCTTCAAAAAAAAAACCAACGTCACTAAAATGTGGAATGAGATATTTCCTAGTACCTTATAAAGTGTAATAGTATGTATTACTTAAGTAGTATACATAAGAGTGTGTGTAATGTAGACTTACAAGTGCCGACCACCTAATGGATGAAAATTTCTGCTTATTTTCATCACTCACTCACTCGTTCGCTCACTCGTGTTATTAAGTGTCAGCTTTCCTTGACGCTTTTATTTAATTGCAGCCATTTGTGTCCCATCACAGGGAGAGACTGGACCTGCTGGTGGACGTGGATCTGAGGGACCCCAGGGAGCCCGTGGTGAGCCTGGTAACCCCGGACCTGGTGGTGCTGCTGGAGCTGCTGTACGTATGCTGGGCTCTTTTTGTAGATTCATCTTTTTCCTCTAAACAATTTCTGACATTTTATTCCCTTCCTCTCACAACAGGGTGCCCCTGGATCCGATGGATCTCCTGGTGCTAAGGGTTCTCCTGTAAGTATCATGCACATTGATCTATTTATTACACATTGATCCTCATATCCTGAAGATGAAATGATGTGACAACCACCTATGTCCAAACCATAGGGTCCTTCTGGTATTGCTGGTGCCTCTGGTTTCCCTGGATCTCGTGGCCCAGCTGGAGCCCAGGGAGGTGTTGGAGCTCCTGGTCCCAAGGGAAACAATGTGAGTAGACGCTTACACACTTGATGTGAATTTAGATCAAATTTTAGGATCAACAAATATTGGTCTTTGCCCTTATAGAGAAGCAGATTTACATGACGCTGATAATATAATGTGTGTTTTTGCCAACAGGGTGATGTTGGTCCTTCTGGACCTAAGGGAGAGCCTGGTGCCAAGGGAGAGCCTGTAAGTATTGTGTCCCATAAATAATGTAATATCTTTAAAACGGACATAAAATGGAGGAGTTCTTGTGTAAGTAACCTCCTCTCTTTGCTTTCTTCACCAGGGTTCTGTTGGAGCTCAGGGACTTCCTGGCCCCTCTGGTGAGGAAGGAAAGAGAGGATCTCGTGGAGAGCCCGGCGGTGGTGGACCCCGTGGACCCCCTGGAGAGCGTGTATGTTACCTAATCTTACTCTGCACCTTCATCAAGCAAAACAAAATTATTATATATTGTTTGTGTATGTTAAATTCCCATGGGGATTCAGCCAATAGATGTGAGTCATCTTTATCTATGGCTCCTCCCCTAAACCTCACCTAGTGACAATGTATATTTTTGATCCAATAGGGTGGTCCTGGTGCTCGTGGTTTCCCTGGTTCTGATGGTGCTGCTGGTGGCAAGGTGAGTTAGTCTAACTACCCGAAGAAGTAGATTAGGATACATTTTTGTCATCCATCGATAGACTGCTGAGTAACTGCTCATTCGTAACAATCAGATTGTGCACACTGATCGCATAATATGAGGGCAAACACTCTGTAGCATCAAAATAAAAAATCCTAAAACAGAACAGCTCCTCATTGACTTGAATGTGGTTATTTCCAATTAGAAAGTTAAGCCAGTTCACCATGAATGATTTAGATACAATTTTGGTATTTTAATCACTCGCTATTCTTTTCAAGGGAGGCCCTGGTGAGCGTGGTGCCCCTGGCGCAATGGGAGCACAGGGAGTCACAGGTGAGTCTGGAAACCCTGGTGCACCTGGAGCCCCAGGACTGAAGGTGAGATTTTCAATATATTTCTCCTGATGCCCGATTTCACATTTTTCTGAATCTTTTGTTTTGTGGACGAGTTTCATATAAATCTCTTCCTCTCTCACTAGGGTGTGACTGGTAGCCCCGGAAGCCCCGGCCCTGATGGCAAAGCTGGACCTGCTGTAAGTAATGACTGCTATCAACTTCTTTTTCACATCGTTTTGATTATTTATAACATTGGTCAAAACAAAGACAAACAGGTTTCTGTTGTTCACTCTAATTACTCTCACGTCCTCTGATGTCCTACAGGGCCTTCCTGGATCTGATGGTCGTCCTGGACCTCCCGGCTCTGGTGGATCAAGAGGACAGCCCGGAGTTATGGGATTCCCCGGACCCAAGGGAGTTGCTGTGAGTTGGAAGCCCGTTACCCAGTTTTTTAATGATATTTACATGCAATTGCAACAAACAGACATCTAAAAGGTGCGGTACAAATACTGCAAGCTGTGAGATTGTCATTCAAGGGTAAAAATCAAATATAGAATACTGATGCAAAGTCTTTTTTCCATAGGGTGATGCAGGCAAGCCTGGTGAGAGAGGTGTCGCTGGCGCTCCTGGAGCTGTTGTAAGTACTCAAATATTTTCTGAATCATTAAATGAATCTTTACCACAGATACCAGAAAAATATGTTTCATATCATAAGAATAAGACAATTGACTGATTTTGGGGTTGGATCTGAAATATATTTTTTTTTACTCACAGGGTGCCCCTGGCAAAGATGGTGATGTTGGTGCTCCTGGACCTTCCGGCCCCGCTGTATGTATCGTTTCTGCATTATTTCTGATTATACTGATAGACATTATAGAAACTGACAAAATATCGTAATCTGTCCCAAGGTTTCTTGTCATTTAGTTTACTCTCTTATGTTTAGGGAGGAGCTGGTGACAAGGGAGAGCAGGGACCTGCTGGTGGTGCTGGATTCCAGGTATGTTTATAAGATAAATCCAGCAAACTGAGCTTTGTATGTTATTTTGTTGACATGATTCGGAGTCGTGTCACAATTCCACTTTTAACACCCAAATTTTTCTTATTATTTGTGCAGGGTCTTCCTGGACCTCAGGGTGCTACTGGTGAGACTGGCAAACCTGGTGAGCAGGTGAGTGTCACAATTAATTGTGAAATGTATAATGTGAAATAAAAATGGATTCTGTAGATTACTTGGGTCCCATATGAAACACACACACAATCATAAACAAACATGTTCACTTTTAGCCGTTATTTTGCATTTGACTCACACGCTAATTTTATATCCACACATAGATTTCATTAAATAAAGCCTAATTTAACCATAGAACATTTTGTGAGTTAAACTCATTTAACCATGATAGCCCTGATAATAAACTCCTCTTCCTGCTGTCTTGTACAGGGTGGTCCTGGTGAGGTTGGCCCCCACGGCCCATCTGGCGCAAGAGTGAGTATCAGCTGTTTGCATCTGTCAAATACATAATTTTCTACATCAGTGCTAGACACAATTTTCTTGAGCTGATGAATCTGCTTTCTCCTGCAGGGTGACAGAGGTTTCCCTGGTGAGCGTGGTGCCCCCGGCCCTGCTGGTCCAACTGGACCTCGTGGTTCTAATGGTCCTTCTGGTAGCGATGGAGCTAAGGTATGTGAACAGTTAAATTCCAGGCAATGGCCCCGTTTTATATACTGTACAACATTTTGTTGCTACAGTATAATATTTCAGCAGCTCTCTCCCATATCTTTGGATCCGCAAAATAAAACATATAATAAACCTTCTCTTTGGTTTAATTGTCTTTAGTAGCTGTAGATTTTACCATGTATAAGTAAACCAGATCAACTTTACAATAATCAATGAGGTACACTAGAATAATATCCAGGACTGGGTTGTGTCTTGCACTTTGTTGTTGTAAATAGATTAATAATATCATGATATGTAAGATGTCAGTTGCAACTCATTTGCAGACAAATCCCCATATTTTAGGTCATCAAAATCCACCAGAGAGATTCTCTTCAAATCATGCTTTCTTGACTTATTTCAAACTAATTCCTTATTCCACGGTAGATGTAAAGATGTAGAAAAATACTAATTAACGCCATCATTCTTAATGTCATCTTGGGTTTAATGTTTTTGTTGCCGCTCAAAAAATATCCCAAGGTGAAAGCTAGTCTGACCCGATGAACTGCAGTATATATGTTGCCAGTGCAGATTTACACAATATTGATATCTGTTGATTATTGCATCTCGTGTTGAAATGTATTAATGGAGGATAATTTATAGATTTTGGTACCGTGTTTGTGTACAGGGAGAGCCCGGTCTTGCTGGAGGCCCAGGTGCTGCTGGATCCCCCGGTATGCAGGGAATGCCCGGTGAGCGTGGTGCTTCCGGTCTCCCCGGTGTTAAGGGAGAGAGAGTAAGTATCTCATGTAAATCTATTTCATGGAAGACTTCAATTTCGTTCGAACATGAACAGAATCTTCATGTCTAAATCTGTCACCCATTTCAAACTTTTGGGTGTGGATGAGTTGTAACAGTATTTTGTGTGAACTTTTTTTCCTTCTCAGGGTGATGCTGGTGGCAAGGGAGCTGATGGTGGTCTTGGCAAAGATGGCATGCGTGGTATGACTGGCGCAATTGGTCTCCCCGGACCCTCTGGTTCTCAGGGTGAGAAGGTGAGACCGGACAGGACTTGGATTTAACCTATTGTTTTCAATTCTTCATCTTTTATTGACTTTGGCCTTGAAACATTCTCATGTTTATGTATGATTATGACTCTTGATTATGAGCTCCAAAAATGTTGCAGCATCTATTTCCTGTCTCAAAATCGATACCTTCAAAAATACTGTATATTCTCTAATACCGTTGCTTGATTTGTTGATCTAGTTTATAAATCTGAACTTTGACTTGTTGAAGTGTCCTTCTACAAAATCTGTATGCACATTTAGTTTTATGCCCAACAATTTTTGATCATGAAATTAGTGGGAAAGGAAGACCAAAATGCTCGTCTGGTCAACCTCTCTCACCCATCTTCCCTCTTTCTAGGGAGAGGTCGGCCCTGTTGGAGTTGCTGGACCTACTGGACCTCGTGGTTCCCCTGTAAGTTTGTCTGCAAAGAAGCACCTGACAAGATACTAGATACACATAAATATACTTCTTCCTGCAGTTTGTAACACATCGACGATGTAGATGTGTAAATAAGCTTCTTTCCCCCTGACTCTAACAGGGTGAGCGTGGAGAGAGTGGCCCCCCTGGAGCTGCTGGATTTGCTGGACCCCCTGTAAGAACCTGTTTCATTCCAACATTTTTCAGTTATAGATACTTCTAAATGTCTAAAAATCTGGTATCTCACAAGAAAGCGTGACTTGAACTTTCTCCTGTATCATCACGACAGGGTGCTGATGGACAAGCTGGTGCCAAGGGAGAGACTGGTGACACTGGACCCAAGGGAGACGCTGGTGCTCCTGGCCCCGGTGGACCTGTTGGAGGCTCCGGTCCTCAGGTAGGTTGGAACAGAAATGACATCATATCCACTGATTTATGGTTTAACCATACACAACAGGCAATCACAGAGGGCCAACCTCTTTTATTTTTACGACATCGTTATCTGTAATTTATCTTTGATTGCTAAGGAAAACGTACATTCAATAACATATCGAAGTGAGTTTGGTATTTCGTCTTATTTTGATTATTGAAAACAAACTTGAAGTCATCTGATGAATTATTTTGGCGTGTTTTATGATGTTGATTAAACAGTTCCAAATGTTTGTGACAACAGGGACCTCCCGGACCTTCTGGACCTAAGGGCACTACTGGTGGCGCTGGATCTCCTGTAAGTTTCTAGTTTTGAGTTAATGCATTCATGTTAGACATCGTTAAAACTGGCAGCAGTGACACTATTAACTTTTTCATTTTGTGCTTTTAGGGTGCCACTGGTTTCCCTGGACCTGCTGGCAGAGTTGGACCCCCTGGCCCCGCTGTAAGTTTCCCAATGTTCAATGTAAACTGTGATTCATCACCATATGTACATAGGTAAAGTAAAGCTAACTGGCCTCGTCTGTGTGTTTTCAGGGAGCTGGTGGACCCCCCGGACCTGGTGGACCCGTTGGCAAAGATGGTGCAAGGGGAGCTCGTGGTGAGACCGGTGCTGCTGGTCGCCCCGGTGAAGCTGGTGCTGTTGGACCCGCAGGAGCCCCTGGAGAGAAAGGATCTCCTGGTCCTGATGGAGCCCCTGTAAGTAAACTGAAACCTCAACAGAATCCAGAATATTACGGTTGAGCAATTTGCTGGGTATTTGATATTTAATGTGCTTGTTAAATGTCTTTCTGTGCAGGGTGCCAGTGGTATTCCTGGACCTCAGGGTATCAATGGACAGCGTGGTATTGTCGGTTCACCTGGTCAGCGTGGAGAGCGTGGTTTCTCTGGTATTCCAGGACAAGCTGTGAGTATTCTCTATTCTTCAACAGTCTGCACATTTTTCTTTCCTCTGCTGACTAAACTCCAAAAATAGTCAGTTGGTAATTTATGGTACTTTATACCATACTGGACCACAAGAGTTAACTGCTTTTGATGTTGTTTTTCAGGGAGAGCCTGGAAAGCAGGGAGCTGTTGGACCTCTTGGTGAGCGTGGACCTCCTGGACCTGCTGGACCCCCTGGACTGTCTGGTGCCCCTGGAGAGGCTGGTCGTGAGGTATGAGGCCTCAGTCTGCTTTGTACTCTCTTGAAATTAAACTTTGCTGAACCACCGAGTAATATACTTTGATAAGCTCATCAAACAAACATGTAGAGGTTGACAAACTGACTGATACAGGTCATGGCCTCACACACGGCAAAAATAAATGGACTATGCATTCATATTCAGTATTCATTAGCTTTCATTGAATGAGTCCTGTCCATTTTAAAGATAGGGAGCTTTATTAGCAGGTTGTGAGCATTTTGACGATTGACCAGGATCACTATTCTTGCACAGGGATCTGCTGGTCACGATGGTGCCCCTGGTCGCGATGGAGCTTCTGGCCCCAAGGTAAGCCTCCCACTCTGGGCTGTTGTTGTTATTATTCATATTATTATTATTATTATTATTAAGTCTGGAATATACTCTTAACATTTGGGTTTTTTGCACGTCAGCCTTCTGAATAGAAACATTACTTGCTCACATCGTCAGTGTTTTTGATGAAACCTCCTCTAATTAGACTTGCTTCCTGTTTTAATGCTTCTATAGGGAGACCGTGGTGAGTCTGGCATGGCCGGACCCCCTGGACCTCCTGGTGCTCCTGGTGCCCCCGGACATGTTGGCCCCTCTGGAAAGACCGGTGAACGCGGAGAGTCTGTAAGAACCCTTGCTTGCTTGATATTGTTCTAAATCTGATTAGAAACTCAGAACATAGCTCATGATCTCATGATTGATGTGTTTATCTCACTGTCTCTTCCTTTTAGGGTGCTGCTGGCCCTGCTGGTCCTGCTGGCCCTGCTGGTGTCCGTGGTCCCGCTGTAAGTTGGCCACTGTAGCATCCATCCATCCATCCATCCATCACATACACATATCCACGCATTTATAGACTTTCAAAGTCCAGAAACTAACAAAAAGCATGTTGACCTCATGTTGTTTTTAATCAGGGCCCTGCTGGAGCCAGAGGAGACAGAGGAGAGGCTGGAGAGGCTGGAGACAGAGGACACAAGGGACACAGAGGATTCACTGGCATGCAGGGTCTGCCCGGAACTGCTGTAAGCATTTCTCTGATTTTTCATTCATTCGCTGTGGAACTAGGTTTTGCAAGTGTAGTAGGAAGGTGGAATTAGCATTTTTTTTACTAGGTGTGTGTGATATCATCTTAATGTTAAGACTTTTATCTGCTTTTAGGGTGCACATGGAGAGCGTGGACCCGCTGGTTCCTCCGGACCTGCTGGACCTAGAGTAAGTACAGCTGTTCACAACACATGCTAGCCCACTAAATGATTCTCTACTCGTCTGTTGTGACGTAGATAATCTTTTTTTTTTGGTTGAAAAGGAGAACAGTTCAATGGAGTGAATGTGGTGATACTATACTTGTTACAGTTTATGATGCAATATCCAGCTTTACTCATTCACAAAATGTCAATTGCTTCATAGGGACCTGCTGGATCTAATGGTGCCCCTGGTAAGGATGGCATTAACGGTCTTCCTGGACCTATGGGACCACCTGGAGTTCGTGGTCGCAACGGAGAGATGGGACCAATGGTATGCTGTGCTATGATCTTATGTTTTGGCACAAACATTCCGTTACACTCTCCCTTTTTCAAAAGTTTTCTTAGCATAAACTACTCCTTTCTCTAACCAGGGACCCCCTGGACCTCCCGGACCTGCTGGACCCCCTGGACCTCCTGGTAGCGGCATGGACTTCATCAGCCAGCCTATTCAAGAGAAGGCCCCAGATCCCTTCCGTGGTGGCCACTACCGCGCTGACGACCCCAACGTGATGCAGGACCGTGACATGGAAGTTGACACCACCCTCAAGACCCTGACTCAGAGGATTGAGAAGATCCGCAGCCCCGACGGCACTCAGAAGAGCCCTGCTCGCATGTGCCGTGACCTGAGGATGTGCCACCCTGAGTGGCAGAGCGGTGAGTGCCAGACAATCTCCAGATCTGCGCACTGACAGGATGTTTAGATCCAACTCATTCTCAAACTGGTTTATGTTCCTCTTTTTGCCCAGGCACATACTGGGTTGATCCCAACCAGGGATCTTCTCTGGACGCTATCAAGGTTCACTGCAACATGGAGACTGGTGAGACTTGCATCCACCCCAGCGAGTCCAGCATCCCCATGAAGAACTGGTACCTCAGCAGGAACACCAGAGAGAAGAAGCACGTCTGGTTCAGCGAGTCCATGACCGGTGGATTCCAGGTGAGAAGGGATACAGCTGCCGAGGCAAAACTGGGACTCAGCTGCACGGATGTGTTCTCATAATTATTCACACCGCAATCTGTGCTGAGTTACTCAACAGCTCTGCAACATAAAGAATTGAGTCCAATGCTTCAATACTTTAAAAACATCCCTCTGTCCTCTCCACCATGCAGTTCCAGTATGGCAGCGATGGAGCTGATATGGAGGATGTCCAGATCCAGATGACCTTCATGCGCCTGATGTCCAACCAGGCCTCTCAGAACATCACATACCACTGCAAGAACAGCGTTGCCTTCATGGACGCCGCCACCGGCAACCTGAAGAAGGCTCTGCTCCTCCAGGGCTCCAACGACGTCGAGATCAGAGCCGAGGGCAACAGCCGCTTCACATACAGCGTCAGCGAGGACGGTTGCACGGTGAGTTTACCTGGGATTAAGTCAATCTCCAGCGGAATATGGGCTCTGTATTTTGATCCTCTCTACATCACGAGCTTTTCTGACCTGTCTTCTCTTTTGTTCCTCTCCATAGTCACACACTGGCTCATGGGGCAAGACAGTCATCGACTACCAGACATCAAAAACATCCCGCCTGCCCATCATTGACATTGCTCCTATGGATGTTGGTGCACCTGATCAGGAATTTGGCGTCGAAGTTGGCCCCGTTTGCTTCTTGTAAAAATGAAAGAAATATGGACATGACATTGTTGTTTTTTTTCTAGCAGTCATCTCTAAATCTTTTCTATGCATTCAAAACTCATTCGGCTGCCATCCACATGCTTAAAACCACTCTACTGAAGACGGTGTTTGTCTCTTTCCAACCATGAGAAGCATTTTTTTGGGACTGCAACTTCCACTGAAACCAACCACAAGGACACTTTAAAAGAATCTTTTGTTTCCACTGGCAACAAGAAAATAATATATACTTGTGTAAAAAATTTCCCCCTGGAGATTGAAACAAAATCCACACACAGTGAAACAGGTGATTTTTTTTTTTTTTACCACTGCGGAAGGACATTGAAAACAACAAATGATATGTACCATTTTCTGGTGTTAAATAAATTGTAAAAAGTGTGAAGTGTCTTCTGATTCTGAATTCACAAAAAAAAAAAAAAAACACCTGAATGTTGCTCAGAAAAACAGAGCAAGACAAGGAAATTCACCTTCACTTCAATATGTAGATGGCTACCTCAAGAAATCATCCCCGAATAAATGCAAGGGTATATTTTTACACAACAAGTCTATTGGGGGAAACAACATTCAAAGGTGCTATTCAAATTGAATGAGGTCAAGTTATTGGTGTTGATGGTGAAAATACCACTATCATAACTGTAATTATTGCCACTAATGTCTGCAGAACCTTTGGTGCTAATAAATTGACTCAATGTCTTGTTGTCTATGCAGTGCAATTGTTTTCTTCTCAAGTGTTGGTTTGACGACAGAGGTCCTCTAAAGGTGATCACTGCGGATGTAATGCATGTAATCATGTCTTTGTAGATAAAAGCAAGTGATTGGTTAAATCTCATTTCCCTGCCCATGTGTTCAGTGTTGCTCCTTCATGTCTGCTCTGTTTGCCCCCCGTTGAAAACTCCTCTTCACTAAAACAGCACACATCTCCCGCCCTGTTGTTTACATTGTTTGTTGATGTCTTTTATCGCAAAAGGGTTTCTTAAAAAATCATTTGAAGCAGACCCACTTTCATGGTTTAAACGGAGAGATTCTGTACTTATTTTGTACATGTATAATAAATCGAGATGTTTTTAATTATTTTGGGTGCTGAAATAAAGCATGTGAAGTGGTCTACTCAGTGGCAGAGTTTTCACTGTCCTGTTTGCAACTGTTGTGAAAACTAATATCAGGTTTTAGGATTTGCTCCATATATTGATTCCAGAGATGCAAAGGATGGATGTTTCACAGTTGGCACTGATATACGCTTCCATTAGGGTCAGAAATCAACTCTACCACAACGGTTGCACTGCATAAGTTTGCATTAAGCAGCAGTGAAAATGAGGCCATTATCTTCGTCAATACTTTGAAATTCCTCTATTATTTACTCTAAAAATACCGACAGCAACCAACAAACGTCAAATGGATATCAAGGATTTAACCAAGCCGTTCAAAGGAGAGACGTGGATCGTGGAGATTCTCTGACCTCCGAACCATGAAAGAAGGCACACCAGCGACCCCTATTGGTCTGTAGATACATTGTGGGGATGAACTCAAGCAGTTTAATGAAGTTTGAAAACTCTGATACATCTTTCGGGGCAATACAGCTTCACAAAGTGACCCAAACAGCACCAAAATGAACACAGAGAGGCATCAACAAACAGCGAATATGGTAAACTCCACATAAGCAGGGCTATCGTATTGCATTTGATTAGTGGTTCTCAAACGGTGAGGAACTCTGAATCAAAATAATTGACGTTGAGGGGAATTTTGTTCTTTAAAACCTTTCCTGATCATCCTCTAAATACAGTTACAGTTCGTATTGCTTACACTTTGGATCCTTCATGCAAATTACTGTACTTCATCAAAGCTCATTTCACCTTTTGGCGCACCACGTGGAGATGTCTTGGTAGCATCCTCAAGATTCTGCTGCCTTTGAGAGAGAACATTTTCTGTCTGCTTTTCACAAATACCTGCTTCCAAGAGTCTTAAAACCAGAAAAGACTCAAGGTCTTAAAGTATCTAAATGTTGCAGTGAGAGAATGTTGGTAAATCTGTGAAATAAGTTGTGTTACAAACATCAATGCCTACTTATTGGAGGTTTTTATATTTTTATTGGCATTGAAAGAATGAAAGTGGAATACAGACCATCATACACTGTAGTGGCAAGTGACATTCCAAAACATGTATTGTTATAATTGCACTTTAAGAGGGAAAAACAAAGACTCTCACAGCAAATACAGATTACAAATGATGCTCAGCCCGTAGGTTTATCCAGCGAAGTTCTTATTTCCTAAAAAAACAAAAACAGTACAATATTGTGAGTCTTTGTATAGCCCCATGAAAATAAAAATTTTGACCACAATGAATTTATTTTTTCAAGGGAAATAAAGAGGAACTCCCTGAGAAGGTTTACCTGGGCAGTGTGTCACTGTAGGGATCACTGTGAAAACAGGTTAAAAAAAAATCCAAGTTCAGTTTATGGTCAATGAAAAGCATATGAAAATCACAGTTAGATGGGGAAACACTGAGAGGTTTTCAGAAAGACATCTGTCCCCATGTTTTCCTGTATGTGTAATAGTGTTCTCACCATTATGATACAATACATTTGGTTTCATTGCTAAACAACTACAAAACTACAGTTTTTTAAAACTTTATCATAGTTATTACTTATGGCATTTAGGGTTAAAAAATGCCACTATACAAATTATTTTTATAGAATGTTTTCAGAATCCTATAAATCAATCCATTTGTTGATCAACTTGAGAATAATAGCAAGTTCAAATCATGTGTTTTGATTTTTCAGGGTGGAGCCCATGTTGTGACTTTTAATAAATTTTCACAACTCCGAGACACAAAAAATTGTAAGTGTAAATAAATAATCATAATAATGTAGAAATGTGAGGACTTACTGCTGGGCCATGATGAGAGGGATGCTGGGGCTGTCAGAACGCAGTGATGCTGCTCTCTCGCCCGTCCGGCTGTTGATCATGGGCAGAGCCGACAGAGGTGGAGGCCCATCTCTGCTTCCTGCCATGCTCCTCAGTTCATCCGTGTTCCCGTGAATGGTGTGGTGGTGGTACAGCTGAATTCTGTGCAAAAGAGAAAATCACACTGTTGAATCTCCATGAATGTGCATGAGTGTTGTTTTCAATATGATCAGTTAGTCTTTGATTCTCTAAAAAATGTACACGGTAGAATTCATAGATGGATTAAAGGAATGTTTCGTTCTGATCTCATTACATCGACGAATGGTTAGTGAAAAAGTGGACGGTGAGCAGTTGATGTACTTACTGGTTTGTCTTTTCATTTCTTTTCACACTATGAAAAAGAAAACAAACGCGTCAGTAACAGTGGCGAAGGAAGTGCTCAAATCCTTATTTAAATATTTATCCAACTCTGGAAATACACTTGCACTGAAATGCATCGAATAAAGTGTTACATTCAAGCATCTATTTAATAAAACGAAAAACAGGTATTAGCAGAAAAATGTATTCAAAATGTGGTAAATTATCAAAAACGCAACAATTATGAAGATAGCTTCCTTTACAGTATTTAATTACTGAAACATAGACATGGATCTGGTAAATGTTGATGTATAAAAAAAACCCTCAGTCGTTCTAATAAAAATACTAAATTGAAGTTATGTTCTTGTACTGACAGTCTGAGCAAACACATATCTCTGATTTTATATAATAGAAAGAATTTTTTTTTAATTAAAGTTTATAAAAGAGAGATTTTCCTTTGGATATTTATAACTTCAGCTCAAGGATTACATATTCCTCTACACTAAGAGATTCTGCAACACTCTTTCCCTTTCTGTTACTCTGTTAAATGTAGTAGAAAAGTACTGTATATATGTGTGTATATTGCTTTTAATAAGTAGCTACATACACTCCTTCTCGTCTGCAAAACATGATGTGGGCCAGCAGGATACACAAAATGATGGCCAGGACGAGGGGCACAATCACTGTCACTAGGTAGTCTGGGAAAAAGTCTCTGCTTGGTGGAGACTCAGGGGGGTTGAAGTCACCTCCGGCCTCCAGAATCCCAGAACCCACAGTGGGAGCAGGAGGAGCCGGCTCCTGCTTTGTCAGATCAAACTATAGGGGGATATCATATAATGTTCTCTGTTAATTATTACTTAGATAATATAACAAATGAAATCACTGCTTTGGTTATCATTTCTAAGATCGTTAGCAAAGAATAAAACACCACTAATAAGAAACTTTGGGTTGCCATGTTGTCAAAAATACCTATGTTAATGGTATATTCTTATCATAGGCCACCAGATGTGAGGCTGTAAATGAAACACAGTCATTTATAAATGGCTCTTCCGCTATTATAATCCATTAAATATGCAGTTGTAAATAAGTTCTAATAATGCATTGTGGGCCTATGGCTGTGGAGAAGACTGCATGACATATCATAGCTCCAAAAATGCAGATAAAGTAAAGATGAAGGAAGATACACGGAGATTTTTCACAACTTGGCAACACAAAAACTAATCTGGAGGCACAATGAATCAATTCAGTGTCGATACTTATTTTTAACCACCAATATTGCCATTTTAAATCCTTTATAGATGGCACCTTGCTAGAAAGCAGCACTATTACTGCATTCAGATACATGGTGAACGATTTATTCACAAATGGCTCAAGTCAAGTTCGCAATCCTCACCAGCTCAGTCTTGCACCAGGTGATACAGTTGCTGGGAATGCTGCAGAAGTTACAACCACCAGGGGGCCTGATTTTATCGCCCGTCTTGCACTGCTTTTGGTGCTCTGCTGTCGCCACGCTCAGAAGGCACTCTGAGAAATACTGCTCCGAGCCCACCTTCACATACACCCTGAGTCGGATCACATCCTTATTATTATCATACCGTGGTTCCAACGCTATGAATTGTGGGAATGTATTCAGACAGACCACAAAAAGTCAAACGTTTACCCTTCATAGTGTCCCGCAAGTGGGAGGGGAACCCTGCCTCCACGGTCCAGGGCATTTGTGATGTTGATAATTTCCAAGGCTTCAGTGTCCCAAATCTTCTGCAAGTCCTGCTTTATCTCATCCTGAACAGGAGAGGGCAGCACTTTCTCAATCTCCCTCAGTTTGATGAAGAACTCAGCCTGATAGGGCATTATCTTCTCTGCAGGACCAAAGGGAGTGACAGCAATGATGTAAGAGCAAATCATTCCATGAATACTGATACGGCATTAGGTATTTACTATATATTTATGCTGTGACTTAATCCATGAATACCTGGGATGATTTTGATGATGAGTATCTGTCTGGCTGTTTCATAGCTCCGTTTATTAATGGCATAAATCTGTCAGTCAAAAAGTGAAAGTTTATTATTTTCCATCTCAGTTGTGATGAATGACAGTACCTATGAAAAAAACATACACTAAAAGCATAGACTTTTACACTACACTTACTTAATTCGTCTCTGATGTTTAGTACATTTTATTTTTTTTTCTAACTAGTAATAGTAGAAATTTAATTTATAATAGTTTTTTATTTTTCTACTTGCCTGCAATCCTTCTCCTTTTTTTTATTTACTTATTTCACAAATTTCCAAGAATTCAAGCCCCAGAGGAGTGGCATATTTTTATACAAGGGAGACACTCTGATCACGCCTGCACTTCTGGTCTAAAACCAAATGCTAGAAACTAGGAAGCCACCATAATTCTTCCTTTATACTGGTGCAAATTATTTGCACAAGAGTAGGGGTTTCAACAGGTGGTTCTCAGCCCCTGGTGGCCTGTGGAGGTATTGTAAGTGTACAGATTTTAATTGCTGGTTTGCAACCTTGATAAAATTTAGTCCAGGTGACCTCTAAACCTTTCTCACATGTTGGTTAATTACCTAAGCAAGCTCCATCCCTCTGTGAGGGTGGATTTTCCACACTGGCATTCTTGAAGAATATGTACACGGTTCGACCAGAGCCACAAATTGACAGGGGACTGTCCCTGTCCGTCACTGGACTGACACGATCTCACTCACTCAGCCACTGTCCCCACCCCCATATCAGAGGTCCACAGGTTGCCTCAGAGTCAGGAAGGTCCATGGGCTGAAAACTCCTGTTCTTGAGACATTCTAACATCAAACCCTGATAGTTACCATCAATGATTTTCAAAATCCACTGTAGCTGGATTAAATCTAAATGAATAATAAAAGAGTATATGTGTGTACCAGGCTTGTCCAATAATGCTGTTTTTGGCTACATGATTGCAGTTTGACTGGTTGAAAATGAATGTAAAAACTGACTGCGTACCTCAATGATATTTTTGCCTGCTGTAGTTGGAGTACCGTAGAGGAATCCATTGTCATATGGGTGCCTCTGAGTGGAACGGAGCCACTCGGGCAGGTCTGGGAAATTCTGCAGATTGCACTTAAAAGCCATGGGGTCATCGTACAGACGTCCAGCTTTATGTCATTCAGCGTAAGATGTATAGAAATAAACAGAATGTTATTGTTCAGTGATGATGTTTGATCAGTGAAGGGTTGGCTTTAGGTGATTCTTACCGTAGAGTTTTGACAAAGGTTCAAAGTCATTCTGGAAAGTCTCTCTCATCAGTTCATATGTAAATAACTTTCCCACAGGAATGGTAACTTTGATCTCTGCATTGGCCCCAAATAAACCCAGGGCACAGACTGTAAGGAAATAAAGCACAACAAACAGTGTTTTAGCTGACTTGTGTAAAAGCAGGTAAATTGGATACAATGACACTCAAACTTGACTTTAAAATATGACAACAAAGTCTGACTGTAGTCTTTGACAACTAACCACAAGAATTGGGTGTTTGTGTCAGGTAGTCAATATATGATTCTAGACCAGGACGAAAGTATATTCATTTATATGAAATGACATTTAAATGGGAATACACTTGCCTGTTAGAAAGAAGACCCAGCTCCTACGCCCTGCCATTTTGTTTTGGACTGTGATTGACAGAGACAAGAGGAGAGAGTAGTTCTAAAACCCCGTCAGCGCTATTTTTACCCATCTCAACTAATAACATCCGGACGTGTGTGTCTGTGTCTATGTGTGTGCGTGTGAGAGAGAGACTATCAAAAGCTGGAGGGTTACAGACAGACGGTCCACAAATCTGTTGCCAACACATGAGTCGTAGGCGTAACCCTCCCGGAAGTCGACAAAATAAAGAAAAACTCCTAATATAAACATTTTTAGACATTTTAAGCTACATTAAAGGGTTGAAGCCAAGGTTGTGAAACGCTCGTGGTACGCTAATGAAGTCCGAACCCACAGCTGTACGGCCATATTCGAGCAAAACCAGTAAAGGACGTTGTCGTTTCGGTCACACGTGACAGCATTTGACCAATCAGATCGTTGCTGTCGAACCCTTTGCCCCGACCCCATCTGTCTAGCCGGTTCTGCGGCGCTGGACCTACACGCAGAATAACGCTAGATGGCGCCACTGTTCTACTAAAAGTAATCTGTATTCAGTTAGACGTCGACTCAAACGTTTCTGTGTTCAAATACTGTAGATCTTATTTATAACAGGGACACATTATTCAAGCAAAATGGGTAACGCTTACATTACAAAATTACATTTTGAGACCTACGATACCAAGCTTTGTTGTAATTAATGCTATTCTTGTGCACTAACAGCCCCAATTAAAATAGAACACGGAAGGCAGGAAAGTCCTTTCATGCCAAAATTATCTATGAAAATGTTTTATATCTGCATCAAGATCTGCATTAGCATACGCAAAGTGCAGGAAGCCACGGTGCAGCCTGCAAATAACGGATGTGTGGCCAGAGGTTTGATGCGACTGATCTTTTACTGGGTCCTAATGCCAGTCTAGCCACAGATTTTTGGTTGTTCTCATCCAGGGGGGGTCAGACTAATCCGGAACCAACAGATCCACATTAAACCAGTGACATACAATGCATGCCCAATGATACATGTTACTGAGTTTTGAAATGATGTGGATCAGAGGCAGTAAAAACAAGTCACATCCCTCATATTTATTGCTTGAATCAAATATTATTTATGGTAAAAAAA
>OMNV01002801.1:5162-22390 GCA_900303265.1 Brotula barbata
GATCGTATGACTTTTAGACGATTTGTCCATATTGCCTGCGCAGAAATGAAGGATGGAAGGAACGAGAGATGAGATTTCTCCATTTTTCTCATTTCAGGCCAGAGCAGAAAGCCTTTCCGCATTCAGAATTCACCCATGCCCCAAATTTCCTCATCAATAGCATCAAATGACCCGCCCACCCCGTGGCCCCCCTCACTCCGATAGCATTGTGAAATGTGGAGCAATCTGACTTTTCGGAGCGGTCTCAAAGAGAGCCATTGTGAGGATGTTAGAGTGAATGGGGTCTTATGTTACACAGGCCCCTTTTCGTTTGTTTTCTCACATAACCAGGCAACTGGGGGAGCTCGGCGTCTGTAAGTGAGAACGTGAAAGTCGTTATAAAGTCATGAGTTTGTTCGTGTTGTTCCGCGCAGATCTGCGGGCAGAGAAGGGGCCTGAAGGCATTTTGGCTTAAATTGCCCTCCGAATGGCAAATATTACCTCAGATTTGTTATTTGACAGTGAATTTAAGCCAATAAAAGTTGCTTTAAAAGTTACACAACACCGGCCCACTTTGACTGTGACGGACCCTGCACTGGGAGCGCATGGTTATTGTGTCATGCTAACATTAGGCCAACTGTGCGTCCGTCCAACAGTAACAATATGCAGCAAGCGGACTGGAGCCCGCTCGTCTTTTTACAAGAGCTGCACGCTTTATAAAAAGAAATCAGATGGAGAATATTGGAACACATATTTAACGTTTACTACTTGAACAGCCTGGTGTATGTTGCTGGGCCACGTCACAGTAACAACATATGTAGAGTTTGATAGATTAGGAGGAAGTTGGGGACCGTACACACACTACTACACCCGTGCTGCTATGTTCTGCATCTGTAGTTGTGATGCTACATGTTCAAAGAAAATAAGCTTATTTACGATCTGTTTGCACTCTGGATACCTCTGATGGGCCTTTGTCCTTATTTTGGATGTTCTCTATATCGAATACGAATTCATGAAACCAAAATATTCAACAGGATTGATCCATTCTATTGCATCTTCCGTTGGGAAGACGAGACTTTGACTGTTGACCTTGTTTCCCTCAGTTGCTTGCAGTGTTTGAACATGCAAATAAGGTGTAGCTCACTCTTGTGTATCTTAGGTGTCCTTACCCATTAAAAAAAATAACTTTACACCGATGGAACAGTCTTCTCTTAGTGGATTTTTCGGATCAAATCTTTCCTTGTGCAACCTTCGTTGTGTCATTTTTTTTCCATTTTGTGTTTCATTTTGTGTTTATTGTAAACATTCGGCCGTCTTGGCTTCCTGCAGGTGTTTACAAAGCGTGAAGGGCTGCAGGGTCTCGATCTTTGTCTTCAAGTGTTACAGCACGCGCGCTACACGTACGATGGCACAGGTCCGTCTCTCTAATCGCCTTCCCATGCGTCAGCCCCATCGTGGCATCGCTCCAGTCAATGAGTCTGTATTTGGCGCTTGTTGACGGTCTTATCTAAGTGTTTGGCCGTGTGTGAGGAGTGAGCAATGGGAGGTTTTCATGTTTTTTTTTTTCTTCCCCGTATCTACAGCGGTCATGTTTCTGCGTGATAGCGTCTCATCCAGATAATCACTCCCACTCTGTTCTGCTGGGATATTAACACGAGGTTCAACCTGGCTCCAGGCGCCTCTCATCTCACAGTCAAAACAATGAGGGCTGCGGTGTGTGTGTGTGTGTGTGTGCTGTGTTGTAAGGAAGGTGAAGTTAAAGTGATGAAAGACCCTCGTGCGTTTACTCAGGTATTTTAATTTCTACCTGTACTAGGGTCGGTAATGTTGGAGCAAACAGGGAGTAAACTGGATTATACGACCCCAATTTCCTACTAATACTTTAAATAATCTGGAATCTTGACAATTCCTTAAACTTGAGACTATCAATGAAGCTGTCAAAAAAGTCATCACATCAACTTTTCCAGTATTTCCAATCTCTAAAATAAAATACTTTTTGGCACATAGCGGTAATCGACAAAGACAAGAATCCTTTTTTATTGTGTGAACTTTACGTTTGATACTCGTGTGTGTTTTTATTACCAGGACATGTTTACTTTTACTAGAATTTTGAGGTTCGGGAGTTAAACAGTTCTGTTGAATTACTTCTTGCTGGCACATTACCGTGTAATAACAACTGGATAATGTACTATCCAAATTGTTGTCGATTGTGGGATCGTGTGTCAGCTTGTCAAAGTACATGTATATACTCTCAGATACTCAGTGTAATGACATTTCTACAGACATTAAGTGTAGTAAATTGGATGTAATAACACCCTTAGTGTTTTGTCGTATTAGGCCATTACCACTTGCTATTACTATTTGAGGAGTGGTTGTAGTCATGTGACCAAATAGCTGGGATATTTACGTATAGAGTTACTACTAGTCACTCGCTAATGCGTATAATGTTACTTCACTTGATACTAGTACACTGTAAACAGGCGTCACTAAACAAAAATTTTTAGCAGCTTAGCTTTCCTCCCTCTCCTGATGACAGGAGCGAGCGGCAGAGTCAAATATAGTCGGGAGGTGTTAATGTCCTTCGCCGTCCTCCCTACACTGAGACCCGGGAGCGCCGAGGTCTCTGGGTTAAAGGTGGACTGGCAGCTCCGTGAGAACGGGTGTGGGAACAGTGGAACATCGGCTCGCTTTAGTTCGGGCTGAGGCTGAGACAAAACACATAAACACACCACGGCCCGGATACTGTTTACATGTCTTCCCCCACATGTAAACACTCTCTTATAGGACCGTTTACGTGTTTGTCATTCCCAGACGAGCTCATTTTGGAGTTATATTCACAATAACTCTCACGTTTTCCCCCCGTGGACGTTTTCCATCATGCAGGTGTCCATATTGCTTCCTGTTTTACCATCCAAACAGCGTCTTCTGTATGTAAAACCTCTTTAACACGGTCATTGGGATTGGCTGTCTTCCGTAACGCTGTAGCAGATGATGTCATAGCAATGGGATTCCAACATGCCAATCAAACCCTCTGTGACTTTATGAATGAGGTAAGATTACCGTTTTATGAATTAGGCCTCTGTCTTGGCCTGAAGCTTTTATTTTGCCCGTTAGTTGAATGCCTTCAAAGGTTTGGATTGATAATGAGAAGTTTTGGTGACCGGCCTGAAGACGGAGCTCTCAGATCCATCACTCGCCAATTAGATGGAGTTTGATTGCACTCATCCAATTAAAGACGCTGGTTTTTGAGGGGGGATCAAAGGAAAATGCCGATAGTTGACCTTTATAAAGGTCACAGATCGACCAATGTGGCCTTGTTGGTCTCCTTGGTGACATTTCACTCACCTCTGTTTCACGTCTCTCTCTCTCTCTCTCTCTCTCTCTCCCTCGCTCTTTCTTTAACTTCTATCTTCTTCATCACTCCCTCTCCCCGTCTCCGTCCTCACACGGAACGCCATCTTTTTTTTCTCTCTCTTCCCCTCATTCATTAATTCCGTGTGTCAGATTTATTATTTTTTTGTTCTCTATTCAAAGCCAGCAGCTGCGTGAGGAATCCGTTTCTCGCTTTGTTCCTCAGATTTCCCAGGGACTTTTAGAGAATCGCTCGATTCCGTCCGGATGAGGTGATTGAGACACTCGAGCTGTAATTATTTCGCCCCATTGTCCTTTATCTCATCGTTTCTCCTCCTCGCGCCCACTCGCTCAGGGTCCGGCCCTTTTGAAATCATGTCTTAATCCAGACAGTTTTCGCTAAATATTTAACGTTCCTGACACACTTCCACTTTGCTCTCAGGCTTGAGTTCAGAGTGAGATCGCACCGACGGAACGTTTCAGTCTGAGCGCCTTTAAGAAGTCAGACGCCAAACTTTTCCCCCTCCCCTCTATCATCTCCTGAGCAGATGGCGGCCGTGGCTTTGTTTGGAGGTCCGGTCCATCATCCAATCATGTGCATTATGTTTACTTCCTGCACTGTCCTGAATGTGACTCCCTGTCGTCCTTGTACCATATGTTACCGATATTCACTATTAGGTCTCATCAGGCCATTTTTCACTCATTTGGTCCAAATGATGCAAATGCAAATTTGCAACAGTTTTCTCACCGATGAAGCCGTTGAATGCATCATCGCCGCGGGTGGTCGGTCGTTATCTTTAGTTCAATTAATACAAGCTGTTGGAAGGTCAACGATGCCACGATTTCAACAGAATACTTAACCGGTGCCCGTTAGGCGCACTGGCTTTTACAGCGACTAAATCTGTGACATTCCACCGCCTTGGATTGTTGACAGCACGTGTACACTCCAGGTTCTCAATCCCGCTCCCCGGAGTTCATCTTTCACAACCCATCAGCAGATTATCGGTGCGGCTTTGAGCGCTATCGCTTGTGACAGTTTGCTGCCAGCCTCGCCGCATTGTGTGTCTGTCTTATTGTGCTGCGTCCTGTACGCTTTGCCCGTCGGAGATGGAGTTTGGCCTGTGAACTAGGTCACTGTCGCTCCTCCCGTAAGTGGTTGTTTTTGCCAGGGCCACAGAAGAACGCGGCATCTGCTGCTCCGTCGTGGCGGTGGCGGCGGCGGCGGCGGACTAAATACCTTTGGGTGGGTTTGCTTTCAGGTCCGTCAGTTGAAGGAAAACATTCACGTATGCCACATGCTCCATATTTTTCAAGTGCACTTATTTCCCGTCTATACAAAATCTCCCATGATCCATGACTTTGAGCTGCGGGCTCAGCGAGGTCCTTATGTTCTGCCCGTCTGTCTCGACCCAACATTCCCGGGGGCACCGGGCAAACGGGTGGGAAGGGAAGCGAGCAGGGGCGTGGGGGTTTTGGATGCTGCAGACGGGCACGTGGGCCTACGGGTGCCCTCGAGGGGGTTGGATGTTTGCCTACGGTCTCCACCACCGCCACCGCCGCCGCCCACCAACCCCCTTTTAAACTCCACTTGCATGTGTGATCCTAAGAGGAGGATGTGACGCGTGTACTCTGACCTACATTTGAGCCCTAAACATGCAAGAATAACGCACAGTACGGCTCAGAGCGGTGGAGGAGGGGGGAGGGAGAGCGATCAGAGGACGTCCAAGACTTATATCCACGGATGAGTTAGACAAAAAAAAAAGAATGTGTAACAGAAACAATTTTTTATTTACTTTTGGCACTTTTTCCATACTCGTGCTTATAGCTGCATGTAGTAAATCTCCCCATGAGGATCTCATTTGCGCACAAGTGAATGTGCTGCGTGTTTATGGCATTCAGGAAGTTCATTTATAGACCTTGACAAGTGATGAAGAGCTTACTCTACTTTTTAGTAGCAGCTTGTTTATATGTATGGATCATTTGTTAATATTCAGGAAAGTCTGGAGAAATGTTATGAAAAATACGAAAATGTGATTTATGTTTTCAGCTTTTTCACAGGATTTGCCTGTATTTCTTTGGTTTTGTATCATTTTAAATCAAACAGCTCTGGATGTTGTTAGGTTTTTTTTTTTTTTATAACCGTTAGACAAAATGAGCAATGTGAAGCCACAGAGAAGATTGAGAGAGAGCATTCCTCCTCCGGTCTCTGTCCAGCCGTGTCATCACTGTGTCAGATCCATGACACGCCGCTGTGGGTCACCTGCTTCGAGACAGCGAGGTGATAGAGGTCGACGGGGCTCACTGAGGTGACGTCTCTGACTGGAGGAAACCTCTCTCTTTCTCTCTCTCTCTCTCTCTCTCTCTCTCTCTATGTTTGTCCGTGCAAATATCCGTGCTTAGAGTATAAGTCAACGACAGAAAAAACAGGAAGATGAACTAAAGCACACATGAATGAAGGACAAATGAGAGAGGGATGCACACACACATAGACAAGGCTGTGGGAAAAGTGTGTGAGGGATTGGCCTTTGGCAGATCTTGGCAGCGGATTGCCAAAGCCTTGGTCCAGTTTGAGTTTGGGATTGGATAACATCCAGAGATGATTGCTGCCTGTGACCAGCTGATCACCACCAACACTGCTGATTAAACTGCCATTACACAAGCAGCAGCAGCAGCAGCAGCAGCAGCAACAGCATCCCTGCACTCTGATTGGTCCATACCGTGTGGTGGATGGTATTGCATGCTGTAGTTATAGACACTGTGTAGATTCAAATTTTATAGAAACCACCACCATTGAAGGAAAAATCCTCCTTTTACACAGTGAAATTAGCAGACAAAACGTGAAAAAACAACAAAAAAACAATCACAACATATAAAAACTTCACACTCAAGTAAGTCATAATTGCATGTTTTGTGCGTTCCTGTCATTTTTTTGTCCAAATCTGATCTTTATTTGTGAAGTTATATCTTTTGCCTGTAGCCTCATCCTGAGCAGAGCATTTATATTTCAGACCATCTAAGAGTACGTAAACAAAGTTAACAGGAATGTTTGAACTGACTCAAAAGTCAATGTTTCAAACTTTAATTCAACCTGTACAGGAGCATACACTCCTAATCTGAAACCCCACCAAATACCGTATTTGTTTCATTTTGTATCTTCGGTCCTGTTTAATCTGATTAAATCTCAATTATGGAGGGTTTCATTATTTATGCATCAACTTGAGATACTGTATATTTCACAGCTATCACTCGTTTTACCAACAATTTGAGGACGACCGATTTTTCTCTAATTCTTGTAAACAGTCTTAATGGACCCAAGATAACATACAAGATTATAATCCTAATGAAGGATTTGAATTCTTCTTTCCCTCCTCCATGTGCAAAATGTCCTGGAGGGTTTCTTCTGTGATTAATTTTTCCTTTGATTCTGATTGGTTCAGAGTAGATGATGTACATGAAGCAGCATTTTCTGTCACTGCTGGTTTTTCTGTATAGGATGAGGCACAGACAGCTGAGTTTCCATCAAGATCTAACAATCTCCTAAATAAATGAGACAAAACACTCATCTGCCAGTTTCGTGATACACATTCACATGATGGGTGTCTGTGATGATTTCTCATTCCAACTATTCAGCTTCCACTCTGCCTTCAAAGTCAGTTTTTTTTTGTGCAATTCAAAAGACCGTAGAAAGCAAATAAAGTGCAAACAGCAGGGGAGAGATTCGTATGGAGAAACAGAGAGAGATAAAAGATAACAAGACAGAAAAATGAAAGAATGAGACCGGAGTGTGCAGGAATATGAGAGAGTAAGCCCGGTGTTTGGTCTTATCACCGGGAACAAAACAGAAGGACCAGAAATGCTCTGTTAGTTGCTGCTCGCTTAAATGCTCTGTAATTGGCCAGTAAATCTCCCAGAAGGCTTTGCTCCCAGCAGGCCTGACCACCGCTGATTATTCGACTGTTAGGATTTCGGTTTCAGTGATTGCAAATGTTTTCCAGGCACCCTGTGTTCACAGTCGGTGTTGATCTTGGCCTTCAGAGTCCGGTCCCACAGAGGACCTATTAGAAATTTCCATGCGCGCTCAAGGATCCGTGCGAGTTAATAACGTTCAACCAGATACTTAGCGTCTGCGTTTTGTGCTTTCATTTGATCGTAAATGAAAATGCGTTCATTTTCTCTCCCTGCTGTAACCTTGTTTTCAGATTTGGGTGACGTAAGCCAGGAACGTGGACAAAAGAAACTTCAATTTTGTCCCTTTCAAGCATGCTAGGTGGAAAAGCACTGCATTGTTCTGCTGTTGTTGGAGTGTAAAATAGATTAGAATGAGTTTTACTGCTTTTTATGATGTATTTTCCAGTCCTTTTTGCAACCTAGATGCAACCTTTGCATCTACTCTCCTGTACTCCCCCACGTGCACACTGAGTGAAAACACTGCAAAAGTCCACCCTGTGCTACCAAAGCTAATTGCTAACACACAGTGTTTTGGTTAATAAGATCATAGGATTGCATATAATCATAGAGAGTATTGTCTGATGACATCATACTGCTATTTTCAGCTCTTACTGGCCTTTGACCTGACTCTTGCTGTCCAGTGGAGATATTTGCATGTTTATTTGTAGTTGGTGTGTTTCTTTGGAGCAGGACGGGGCGCTGCTTCACCCCGGGGTTCGGAGGGTAAGATTCGGCCAAGCCTCAGCTTTATTATGCAAATTTTTTCCTCCTAATGGATTTCTGAACACAACCCAAACCAGGAAATGAGTGTTTGCTCTTGAGCGTGGTTCTTTGAAGTGCCACAGGCTGTTCACCAGATGCTACACACATTCACACACTGATAAGCACACGCACACACACACACACACTTTATTTAGTAGAATATGTGCATTTGGCTCCATTCTCCGCGAGCACAATTGGATTATTTTTTTTAATCTACTCTACAGGAACATCCACACAGATTGTGGATGCCTAGCAACCGCGTCTATTGGGAATGAGACGATCATAGGTAAAAAGTGATGACACATCATGAATAAGCTGAATGCTGCGGCTTCTGCTCCTAATTTACATATTCCCCACTGTTGGGAGGTGTGGAGAGAAGATGATTGTTATACAGTGAGACAAAAACTAATCAAGAATTAACAGTCGCTGACACAAACACAGACACATATATGCACACACACACACGTGCATGCTGAACTGGCATGACTGTCATGCTGGCTCTGCAGGCCACCAGTAACCCTTTGTTGACCTATGAGCGTTAAAATCCTTAACTGGTCTCAGGGGCTTTTATACAAGCACAGTGGGACTCCAGTTCCCATGGACCCTCACGGCAAGGTCAGAGGTCGTTTGCCCACAGGAAACCTGCTCAGACATGACCATTAATCGTAGCTGATGATGCTGAATACTCCACCCTCTGTTAGTTTATGAAGGCTGTGTGCCAGATTAGATTAAAAAAAATGGAAGCATCTCAGATTCAACATGTTTGCTCGTTTGCTGATCGATAATAAACTCATAGTGTTCAGTGTTATTGAACTATTTACTGTGAAACAGCAGCTACTATATTTTATTCAGCACGTGATTATTCCATAATCCAGATTGACGTCATCTTTGTCGTTCCGCGTGAAATCCAGCGCACGCCACCTTCCAATCGATTTCATCTCGGCGTGTGAGATCGAATTTTCTTCATCACATGTCACCAACACCTTCAAAATAACTTTTATTCCTCTGTCTGCCGTTGACGTCAGCAGACGGGCCATGACACTCAGCGGTTTGAACTCCGGGCCATAAAGCAGCGGAGAGGCGGCGGAGCTGAATGTGAAGCGGCCACGTGACGCGCAGAGAACAGTTTAGAGTCTGTTTATTTAATTAGACGGCCACGGATGGTTCATTAATGTTTGAACGGTGAAGACGAGGCTTAAAGGGAGATGTATAATACATAATAACATATATAATACATGGGGTAAAAACTTAATATGCACGGCAGCTTTTACAATCACCATGAAAACACGAGACGAAGAATGGAGAACGAGAAGAAAAGATCCAGAAGCACTTCTTTTTCTTTTTTTTTGTTATGAAATGTTTAGAAATGAAAAGAAATTCAAGAAAGAAATCTATTTCATTGACGCGGATCCTCCCAAATTGTGTGTGATGGTGCCGTCCTTTGTCCGGTGTTCCCGTCAGCGAGTTATTTTTATGCTAAAGCTGCGTTCGGTCGTGTAATTTGGTCATTGAATGGATAGAAATGCTGCCAAATTCACTTTGTTGAAACTGCAGATGCAAAGGGCCCCATGTACAAAGTTGTTTAATTCCAATAGCAGTACACCAATGACTTGAAGTAGACTTAGTTCACCTTTGATCTGCATTTTGCTTTGTTCACTCTGGTATAAATACACACGGGACTCTTCCAAAGCCCAAAGCATCTTATCAAACCCAGTACGTTTGCATTGATCTTGATATTTCCTGTTGTTTTCACACCTCGGTGATTTATTTCGGTTGTGCGAGTCTGAAAACTGTCAAAGTGGCCTCGGTTTGGTGACTAACACGTTCTGAAACACATTTAGAGAAACGACGTGCAAAACGTGAACTATCACCCAGAACAAATCAAACGGCCGGCGTGAAGAGGTCGCACGCTGCCGAGCGTGTTAAAGGTTCCCGTGTCTCGCTGTGGACATGTCTCCGTTTGGCTGTCTCGTGTTGTCTTGCAGTAAATAAACCTCAGGTGTGAATGCGGACTAAACTCCCTGCGGCTCGGTTTAACGTTGCAGATATTTTTTTTATTTTTTTGAACTCATTCTGTGTAATGTGGCACATATGTGGCTCGTACCTGCCCACCGGTTTGTTTGTCTTTGTTATACGACCTTGTTAAAGCGCAGGTCAAAAGTTTGGGTGTCCCGTTTCCCCCCAAAAAACGACAGAATGTGAGGTTGTGTTACAGCTGGAATGGGTGTGGCGGTTAGACACAAAGTTTCATAGCAATCATATTCTCCTCTCTCTCCTTATTCTACCCCTTTTCTCTGCTCTGCCTCCTTCTCTTTCTCTCCCTCTGTCTCCTGTTGTCCCTCCTCTCTCTCTCTCTCTCTCTCCCTCTCCTTTGCTGCCCCGAGAGTCCCACTCTCAACTTTACTCTTCTTCCTCTCCTTCCCTTTCTCGCTCTCTCTGTCACATACACACACACACTGAGCTGGACACACAGTGTTTACCTCTGTGGTGGAAGAATGGGCGTGGCTGCAGTCAGCTGCGGTGGTTCGATTCCTTCCTGTGTGATAAAAACATCCTCTATCGTACTGTATGTGATTGGGATTTTTACACAGTCAGCTGTTCCCCCAAAGTGTCTGAATCTCACAATGAGCTGAAATAAAAGAAACTTTTTTCCTTTTTTTTGTGCTTAACAAAGAACACGCAGTAGTAAAACAAAGCTGCTTTTGTTCACAAATGACAGGAGGAGTAAGGAGTTAATCCAGAGGGAGGGAGGTGCAGTAGAGTTACAATCATAACACTTATCACAGTGTTTTATTGGGTTTGGAATGCATCCGGAAGAGGAATTAAATGTGTTTAAGACATATTTAAACTGACAGAATGTGATATATTTTTATCTCCTTAAATTTCTTTTATGCTAGAATCTTCTTCTTTCTGTTTTTTTTTTTTTTTTAATAATACATGATAAAGATTGTGAGCTATGAGTCACACTCCAGCCCCTTAAACGCTGGTAACTGAATACTTTTAAAAGTACTTAAGTAAAAGAAGAAATTGAATAAAGTCAATTACCAAACGACGGCGCTTTAGGGCAAATGCTTCGGGCATTTTGTTATTTGAAGTTAAAGTTATTTGTTATAACGTAATAATGGATCTGACAGCTTTAAAGCAAACTGAACATTTTTTAAAGTTTTAAGCAGAGCAACAAGCTCAGATGCGATGACTTATTTCGATATTTGTGGCTGCCGATTACTTCCAGATGTCGTGGAATCCACATTGTTCTACCTGTTCATGTTCCCGTTGCCACTTCCAACTCATCCCAGATTTGAGACCAGTCAACCCCCACACACACACACACACGTCACTTTCCACCACAACACACTATTATTAGACTCTTTTGGATACATCTTGTGTTTAACCAAAACACAAATGGAGGTAGTCCTGAGCACAGACAGGAAGCAGAGAGGAACAGAGGGTGATGAAAGGGGATTTTAGCACATTCTGTCCTGCAGAATGGAGGTGTCCTCCAGTTCGCTTCCTCCTGTGGACCGAAGAGGAAAAGGTCAGCTGCTGGAAATATGGTGGAAACTCCCCAAACTTCACACCAATAACAAACCTTTTGCTCCCATCTGGAGGGGTTGAAGGAGAACAGACGTAATAAGGACAATGAGAGAGAGTTTTATCGTGACCCTGAAGTCATGCCAGCAGGGCAAAACACAGCACATTCTTTTCTACCGCCGCACAAACTGGACCAGGACCATAAAGTGACGGGAAATTATCTTTAATACAAAATCAAATCTCACAAGCATGCACACAGGTAGACACAAAACAACTATGAATGACGATCTAACCAACAAAAACAAAATCGATGCCGGTCTCACGGATAAATAAAACCAGACCTAAGGTGGATACTTGTAAAGTTAAAATAAAGATATACTTCGTGTGACATCATCATTAGCTTGAACAACCCTGAGAGTGACTTCAAGGAGGGGAACGAGCACATCGGAAAACGTCACATCTTGGAATTTTTCCCTGTGTGATGGAACGTGTATGCAAACAACATGTAGAAGATGATGTAATCCGTCCGTTTGTAGGAAAACACAAAGAATTAAGAGTGATGATTTCCTGTCCCTGTCTCTCACCGTGTTCATTACCAACTTCAAAGGCCTTAAAAGAAGAACAAAGATGGAAACTAACAGCGTCCCGGCTGGTTTTCATTTCCTTTTTACATGTGGACTACAGAGACATGGCCTGGAAAAGTGGACATAGTCTGTGTTTTGCTGTGTTATGTATTCGTGTGTGTGTGTTTGTGTGAGTGTGTTGCTGTAGGTGGAATGCGCTTTCTGTGATGGCCAGTGACAGATGCCCTGCTTGAGGCACGGCTACCATTTATGTGTCTCTCTGTGTGTGTGTGTGTGTGTGTGTGTGTGTGTGTGTGTGCGTGCGTGTGTGCGTGTGTGCGTGCGTGTGTACAGGGAGCCTCCTGAGAGTGTGTGTTTGTGTCGATTTGCCTGCAAGGAATCATGGGAGCTGGAGCACCACTCATTAAAGTAGAACAGAGGAAAAGCGAATGAAAGATTAAATGATGGAGCTGCAGAGTGTGCGTGTGAGTGTGTGTGTGTGTGTGTGTGTGTGTGTGGTGTCTCCTTTTCTGTCTTTTGTCTCCATTCGTCTTTATTGTCTCCATCTGTTATTTTGGGAAATGAGAGATAAAAGGCATTATTTGGTAACTGCTGCATTATGAGTGAGGTCATCTTAGCTGTGTGATTGTAGCTTTAATAACACTAATTCAAACCGTTTTCTTATATTTTTAGGAAAGAGTTTAGGAGAAAATAACAAATTAGAATAGTTCATATCTGCTCAGCTCACCCCAGTGAGACAGGGAGTCTGACTGAGGGGTCAAGCAAACGTCATTTATCTCCATCCGTCCATCCCTTTATCTATACGGCTCATCCAGGTCGGGGTCTTGGTGCGGCCAGAGCCTATCCCAGCGGTCGTCCTGTTATCTTTTCATAACTTTCACAACGCCATAAAAAGTTACTGTCTCCATTTTTACAAGATGAAATGAATCCAGCCTGCTCGTCCCGGTTCCTCTCTCTCTCCCTCTCTCTCCCTCTCTCTCCCTCTCTCTCTCTCTCTCTCTCGCTCCCCCTTTTTCTCCAGACTCAGGCTATTTCCAGCCATCATCTTTTCTTCCTGAATTATCGCACATCATCCCGACTTGTCCCCCGAGAGTCCAATTCCAGGTGCGGAGATGGCCGACCTTTATGCAGCGGGGACGGGGTTTGAATGGTAGGGAACAGTGGCAGCCCTCCAGTATTGATGGGCTGTAATTGTCGTCTTCTGAGTGGTGTAATCCTATCGCCGTCTATTCAGGCTGAATGCCAGAGCGGTCACGAATAAACCTGCGGCGGATAATCTGAATGGAATAATCTCAATCCGGGTAAATATGATAAATATGACACTGTACTCTGCACGCTGCAATCTTGACACTTACTCGGTGTCTCAGTAATTTCATCATAGCTTCTCCGTGTTTGTCGTTGTTCAGCCCTCGACTCTTCATAGGACATAAAAGTAAAAGTAGGTATGCGCCGTTATTCCGCTCCAACCCGAACGGTTTTGCAGATTGAGGCACACAAAGCGCCCACACAGAGTCCCCAATATTCAGGGTGGCTTGCTGCTGAGATGGTCGGTCTCATGTTTGAAGATGATCAAACATCAGTTTTTTTTACCTTTCCTGTTCCCAAAATCACTAAAACGCTGCTTTAACTTTTTCACTTCACCTACATTTAGTGCCTTGCTAAAGGGCGTGTGCACTGAGGGGCTTTTTGGAGCGTGGATTAGCTAAATGATGGAACATGTGAGATCACAGGGCCAGGGACAGTTGGTGTGTGTGTGTGTGTGTGTGCTCATACAGTTCTCTTTGTAGTTCTGTGTGTGTCTTTGTATCTATGACTACCTCATCAACACATCAATATTACTGACAAACACATACACACAGTGGGCATTGTTTGTCACATAGTGCAGTAGGACACAGAGCCTCTAGTATGGGAGAGGTATCTCTCTCTCTGTCTCTCTCTCACACACACACACAGAGAGAGAACGTGAACTCCATTTACTGAGAAACATGTAAACAGACATCTCCTGTTCCTGACATGAATGACAGTTTTACGGCAAATTCAGCTAAAGCGACACAGAGGTACTTAAATACAACACACACACACACACACACACACTGTTGGGGATGGCATTCAGTCATGCATTCCATTCATATGAACAGTGCTGGCACTCAGACCCTCAGCTGTGTCTGAAGGTCATCATGAACGAACACACACGCACGCACGCACGCACGCACAATCCGAGTGAGCAGTAGTTCCTCAATCATCTGAAGTTTTGCTTCTTACTTTTGCTTTAACTTCTGCCTGTCCTTTTCACGTCCTGGTATATATTCTGGTGGTGTTCCTGCTTTTTTTTTTTTACTAGAATAAAAGATGTGAGTAATTCATCTGTGCTATGGAAATATGGCGAACGAACACACACTTTCCCTCAGAGCTGTTTTCATAAATGCATGCAGGACAGAGCCGAACAATTCATCGTCCTGTGCGCGTCGTTTGGCGTTTAATGCCTCAACGCGGACGTCAGAAATCGCTAAATGGGCTGTTGTGTTTTGCAGAGTGTGTTGAACGTGTGCGTGTGTATGTGTCCAACAGTACTGGTCTGTACCCAGATACAGTCACGCACGCTCACACACAAACTAAACATGGCCTCGAATTATACCGACCCAAATATTTGAACAATATTCCTCTGCTTTGTGTTGAGATCAGGGGAGATTTTGAATGGATTCTTGTACATAAAATACCAAGACACCACAATGTACACACAGGAAATAGTTTTTTTAAAAGCACAGAAAAGTCAGTGTCATGGTGTTATTCTGAGCACAGCGTACCTCCGTGTATTTAGAGGATACACAGGTCCTCAGAGGACAGGCTGGAACCGGGAATGATCGGAATTTCAGGCTTTAAATTATTCGAATGGCTTAACTTTGAGTTATTTGAGCCGTTTGAGCTGTCAGATTCAATGCGGAGAGACGAGAATGCAGATAAAAAAAATCAAAAGCTGTCCATTATTAATCTTCAACTATTTCGTATTTCCACCTCGCCGCAATTGAGTGTGTGATTTTTTGTTTTTTTTCAATGCACTGGACGCTGATTATTGATGACAGTGCCACCAGAGAGAGAGAGAGAGAGAGATGGACAGACAGACAGACAGGACCAGCTGTCAGAGGTTTATTTATCTAGCTGTAGTTGCCCTCATGCTGCTGTTTCCCATGACCCTTTGAGGCCTCGTTAAGGTGACCCGCCACACCCCGAGTGTGTTGACAGTGTGAGCTGCGTGTGTGTCTGCGTGTACTGTACTCGTCACCAAACAAATCTGTACTCAGGATGGCTGTAATTCATCTATAAAATCATCTGTAATTTGTTGAGATTATGCATTTCTTTGTCTCTGTCTGTGTGTGTATGGGTGAGAGTGTGTGTGTGTGTGTGTGTGTGTGTGTGTGTGAGAGTGAATATATACCAAGTGTGCCCTTATCTTCACCTGACATCAAAGCCAGCCAAAATAAAGCCATGCCCCTCGCCTCACCCTGACGTGTAACGAAGCTCTTTGGTCCTTTTTTAAGACGGGTAAATGTAGACTCAGAGCAGACCCTCCGTTTGACCTCCGTGACCTCTGACAGCAAAAATACACTTACTGTAGCTCACCACTACGACTGGGGGAGTCATTATTTCCTCACACTTGTAAACTCTTTAGTACACAAGCCCACACACACACCGATCAGAGATGACCGGTCGGAGGGCTTCTCTGTGTTTTTATACAAAAGATGCTCCACTTACCGTCCAAAAAATGATCACAAACACTGCAGCACTTTATGCTCCGTCGTCTTTCACACTAAAAGGAAAACGTTCTCTCCGCGTGGCAAAAGCCAATGAGCAAGGCACTTTACCACACTTGAAGTTGATGTAGAAAACTCCATTGTCCCTGGTTAACGGAGGTTTTAAACGCAGTTCCGGAATTGAATTGTTGCATAATTTCAAAGACAACCACAAGCTGAGACAATCTGACAAAATGACAAAACCCCAGTGTACATCACAGATCAGATTCCCTGTGACTGTGTTTAACTGGTGCTGTGGAGGCCTTTAACCTCATAATACGCTTTGTTAAGTCTCTGATTCAATTTGACAATTAGGAGTGATTCTCCGATCGCCCCGTCCCGTTGGCTGGCCGAACGCCAGCTGCTATGCTGAGTATTACCAGAAGAACAGCCTCATCTATTAGGCCGCGGCGGTTTGTGTGTGTCAGTGTGCTCTGACTGAGGCGAACCTGGTGTCTGGAAGAGCTGGACGCGTTTCAGAAACAGAGCAGCACCGCGGCTGTCATTTCTCGTAATGTGGCCGCTGGACGGGAATTAGTTTTTGGTTAACGGGGAGGGAAAATGAGACGACGCAAACGTTGAGGTTTGGAAGTGAAGAGGGGAAGACTGAGGAGGTGAAAGGACATAAGGGTCATACAGAAAAAAAAGAGCTGTGGAGAATCATGGCAGGATCAATTGAGCAAAAGCAGTATTTAAAGTTTAGATCTTGAAAAATAAATCAACCATGTACTTAATATACAGTAAATGTTTCTTTTAAAGTGCAGTTCAAGTGTAAGATTGAAAAAGTTTAAGAAAAATGTACGGCTAATTATCATGTAAACAAAGTAACAATAACAATCAGATTATTAATTTGATCAGAATAACAGTTAAAGTTAATGAAAAATTGCAGAAAGTTCCATGTTTACACCTCCAGATTATGCTTCACGTACGTGCACGTAGTCTGAGATTACAGAATAAGAACATTTTTAGTGCACTAAACTGTTTCCGTCAGTCCTTTTATGAATAAAGGAACTGAGTCACTATGTTGTCTCACTGGACTGCAGACTTTTTTTAAAGCCCATGAGAATATTTTAGGAGTCCATAAAGGTCAAAAATAACTTTTTTTTTTCAAACTCTTTTTTTTCACTCTGTACAGCACTGTTATCTTAGGGTCCTGTAGTTACAGGAAGATAGCGCCGCTTTAACGACCATGCAGTAAAATGTAAATACTATCTGGGGGTTAATAAATTCTTGACCGCCCCTTAATGCACTGACAGCCCCTCCCCCCTCCCCCCCCCCCCTCCGC